>JAULKQ010069767.1:227593-426802 GCA_032356285.1 Smithsoniella earleae | reverse complement strand
GTGGAGTTGCGTGAGCAAACCTTCGAACGCGAAAGCTCCTTGCTCGCTCGCAACATCACGTCGCGGCAGGATTTCGAAGCGGCGCTGGCGGCGCTTCAGCGCACGCGCATCGACGCCACAAACGCGCGGCAGCGGCTCATCAATCTCGGGCTGTCCGAGGACGAAATCGCGAGCATCACGGCAACACAGGACAGCTCTGCCTCTTTGACCATTCGCGCCCCATTCGACGGCGATGTGGTCATGCGCAACGCCTCCGTCGGAGAAATGGCGTCGCCGGGCGAGCCGCTCATGATGGTGTCCGATCGTTCGACTGTGTGGATTGAGCTTGCCGTGCCGGCATCGGAACTGGCCCGAATCACAACTGGCGCCACTGCAAGCGTGCGGCTGGATTCACTTCCGGATGACGTCGTCGAAGCCACACTGGTTTGGATCGATGCGCGCGTTGATCCGCGATCACGCATGATTCGCGCTCGCGCAGTCGCGTCCAATCCCGATGGGAAACTTCGCGAGGGCTTGTATGGCGAAGGCCGCATCGCGGCGGCTGCATCTTCGCAGGTCACGCGTGTGCCCGTCACCGCGGTGCAGCACATCGGCGAGGCGACGTTTGTCTTTGTCAGCAACGGACCTGATTTGCTCGCCGCTCGGCGTGTCGCCGTCGCATCGAAGTCTGACCAGTGGATTGATATCGACGCGGGCCTGTCCCCCGGCGAGCGCGTGGTCGCGACCGGTTCATTCACGGCCCTCTCCGAAATGCTGAAAGCGCGCCTTGGCGCCGGGTGCGTTCACGAATGATTCCCGAACCGACACCGACATCGCCACTGGCGCGACTGGTTGAGTTTTCAGTCAAAAACCGATTGCTCGTGCTACTCATCTATGCCGTGATGGGAAGCATCGGCGTGGTCACGCTCTTCAACCTTCCGGTCGACGCGTTTCCTGACACCACGCCCGTGATGGTGCAGATCAATGCCGGCGCGCCGGCGCTCAATCCGGAGGAGATTGAGCAGCAGATCACGCTGCCGCTTGAACTGGCGATCAGCGGGCTGCCCGGCCTGAGCGATGTGCGATCTATCTCAAAGTTCGGCCTCTCACAGGTCGTGGCGACGTTTGACGATGACATCGCCATCGAAGATGCGCGGCAGTACGTCGCCGAACGCCTTTCCACCGTGCATTTGCCGGACGGCATAGACCGTCCGCAACTCGGACCAATCTCAACCGGTCTCGGCGAGATTTTTCACTACATCGTGCGCTCGCCGAACGGGCGCCATTCACTCGAAGAACTGCGCACAATCCACGATTGGGTGATCAAGCCGGAACTGCTGAAAACACCCGGCGTCGCCGAAGTCAACGCGTGGGGCGGCTTCAAGAAGCAATACCACGTTGTCATTTCGCCGGAAGCCTTGCTGAAGTTCGGCCTGACGCTGGACGACATCTATGAGGCGCTGCGCACCAACAACGAAAACGTCGGCGGCGGCGTCATCTCCTTTGCCGGCCAGTCGCAGCTCGTGCAGGGCGTCGGTCGCGTTGCGAGTCTTGATGAAATTCGCGACATCATCATCACATCGTTTGATGGCAATCCGATCCGTATTCGTGACATTGCCGCCGATGTGCGCATCGATCATGAAATTAGGCGCGGCGCCGTCACCGCCGATGGCGCCGGCGAAGCGGTGCTCGGCCTCGCATTCATGCTCATGGGCGAGAACGCAAAGGACGTGACCGCCGCCCTGCGCACCCGGCTGGACGGCGTGCGCGGCTCTCTTCCCGACGACGTTGAACTCGACATTGTCTACGACCGCGCTGATCTCACGGCCCAAGTCATCCGCACCGTGCAGCACAATCTGTTGTACGGCGCGATTCTCGTGGCTGTGGCGCTCTTCGTCATTCTCGGAGACATTCGCGCCGGGTTGATCGTCGCCGCGGTCATCCCGCTGGCGATGCTCTTTGCCGCGATCGGAATGCGCGAATTCGGCATCGCGGCGAGCCTGCTCAGCCTCGGCGCCATTGACTTCGGCATCCTCGTGGACGGCTCCGTGGTCATGAGCGAGTCCAATCTGCGGCGACTTCGCGACGAAGCCGATGCGCAAGGCCGGCGACTCACGGTTGATGAACGCGTTCGCATCATTATCGAATCCGGAAAGTCCGTGGCGCGGCCGATCGCATTCGGCATGGGCATCATTTTGATTGTGTTCGTGCCCGTGCTCACGCTGCAGGGCGTGGAAGGGCGCATGTTCCGGCCGATGGCATGGACCTTTATCTTTGCGATGATCGGCGCTTTGGTGATTGCGCTCACGCTTTCGCCAGTGCTTGGTTTTTACGCACTTGGTCGGACGCCAAGACGATCAAGGCGATTGCACGTCATGGATCGCATTACGCATGGATATGGCGCAGTGCTCGCGTGGATAGTGAATCGGCGCGTGCTGGTGCTCGGGTCCGTCGTTTTGATCCTTGCTGGTGGAGGTTTTTTGTCGACTCGCCTGGGCGGCGAGTTTGTGCCGCGACTGAATGAAGGCGCCCTCACACTCAATGTCATCCGGCTCGCCGGCGTTTCGCTTGACGAATCCACGCGCTACAACACCAAGATCGAACAATTGTTGCTGGATGAGTACCCCGACGAGATTGAGCATGTGTGGAGCCGCATCGGCTCGGCGGAGGTCGCGACGGACCCGATGGGTCTCGAAGTCACCGATATCTTTCTGACCTTGAAGCCAGGAACCGAATGGACCAAGGCATCGACACAGAACGAATTGTCCACCGCGATCAGTGCGACATTGGCCGACTTGCCGGGCTTGAACATCGTGATGTCGCAACCGATCGAAATGCGCCTTAATGAAATGGTGGCGAGCATTCGATCCGACATTGGCATCAAGATTTTCGGTGATGACTTTGACGAACTGGTGCGTTTGAGCGATGACGTGCAGCGCATCCTGCTTGAGATTCAGGGCGCTTCGGACATTTCCGCCGACCAGCTCACCGGACAACCGATGCTGCGCGTAACCGTCGATCGCGATGCGATTGCGCGCTACGGCGTTCCGGCGCGCGATGTGCTCGCGTTCGTCGAAGCCGTCGGCGGGCGAGAGATCGGGCAGGTGTACGAAGGCCAGCGCCGCTTCTCGCTCGTCGCGCGGCTCCCGGATCGCCATCGCGCCGATCCCGCGGCGCTCGCCACCACCATCATCCCCACCGCATCGGGTCAACTTCTCCCGCTCGAATCAGTCGCCACGGTGGAAACGATCGAAGGCCCGGCGACGATCAATCGCGAATGGAGCCGCCGCCTCATGCGCGTGCAGTGCAACGTCGTGGATCGCGACGTCTCGTCCTTTGTTCAGGAAGCCCGCCGGCGCATCGCCAATGAAATTGAATTGCCCGTCGGATATGTCATCGACTGGGGCGGGCAGTTTGAGAACCTGGAGCGGGCTCAACTGCGGCTCTCCATCGTCGTCCCCGCAACGCTGGCCCTAGTCTTCTTTTTGCTGCTCTTCAGCTTGCGCAACCTGCGCGACGTCGCGCTGATTTATCTCGCCATTCCGTTCGCCGCGGTTGGAGGCGTGCTCGCGCTGTGGATTCGCGACATTCCGTTCAGCGTGAGCGCCGCCGTCGGTTTCATTGCGCTTGGCGGCATCGCCGTGCTCAACGGTCAGATTTTGATCGAGGCAACACGCGAGCATCTGGCCCGAGGTCTTGGCCGCCGCGCGGCTTCTGTGGAAGCCGCCAAGCAACGTTTTAGACCCGTACTGGCGACCGCAATCACCGACGCCGTCGGATTCCTGCCCATGGCGATCTCCACCGGCGTCGGGGCCGAAGTCCAGCGGCCGCTCGCGACCGTGGTCATCGGCGGCGTGGTGACTTCAACGGCCCTGACCCTGATCGTCCTACCAACCATTCATTCGTGGTTTGGTGAACGGCGGTCCACCGCCGCGGCGTGAAGGAAGGCCTGCGCAACGCCGCTTCACTTCCCAACAGTCGTGTCGTAGCGCACGCCCTGCGGCGTCGGCACGGGCGCGGCGACGGTCACACCGTGGTCGCCCTCGGTGCGCGACAACGAATCAACCGCGATGAACGAGGTGTACGCCGAAACAAGCCCGTGCTCGAGCGCGAGATTGCGAATTTCAATTTTGAAATCTCCGTCGCGCGTTTCCAATGCTTGATTCGAAAGACTTGTAATCTTCGTGCGCGCCCAGATCGGCCCGAGCGCCGTCCGGTTCGTCGCGTCCGTTGCAAACGCCGTCACGATGCGCTCTTCACCGGCGATTGTGCCGCGCGCGACAATGCGCTGCGGCGATTCGCCCTCAAATCGCCCCGTCACCATGATGGGCCGGCCGACGAAGAGATCAAACGAACGATTCGGGAAATATTCGACATCAGCGGCGCCATCAAATTCAAGCTGCACATTGGTCATCGATGCGTGACTGACGCGCGAGAAGAATTGATCCATGATCTGGGCCGCATCATCCTGCGGGCCCACGTAGGCCGCGACGCCTCGACCGATCTCCGCCATTCGCGCGATCAAATGTCGGTTCGGCGAGGAGCCGATGCCGACGCTGAACACACGTGAGTCCTTCAATCGCGGCGCCATTGCGCTAAGGATCTGCGCCTCATTGCCGATGAAACCGTCCGTCAGGAAACACACGAACCGAAGGCGACGTGGGTCGTGCGGAAAATCCAGCGCGGCTTTGATGCCTTCAATCATCATCGTGCCGCCGGAGCCATTCAGAGAGTCTAGGTACTTCAGACCTCGACGCACGTTGTTCTGGTTTGCCTCGAGAGGCGCTGTGCCGAGCGCTGACGCATTGTTTGAGAAGCGAATAATCTGAAAACTGTCCTCCGGCCGCAGTTGCTTGAGGACGCGCTCGACGGCGGATTTCGCCTGGCGGATCGGCTCGCCGTTCATGCTGCCGGAGCAATCCAGCACGAAGATCATCTCCATCGGACCGCGCTGGGTCGCCGCGAGATCGAGGGGTGGAATCAACATGAACGAGAAATAACCTCCCGCATCCGTGCGCTGTGTGACAAACCCAGAGCGAACCTGATCGCCCGCGACACGAAAGCGAAGAACGAAGTCCTTGTTGGGGATGGCGTCGAGCGGGCTCAGCGCCACCGTCGCATTCGTTTCGGAATACCGGCTCACCTCCACGACGTGACTGCGGCAGATGAGCTCTTCGATCGGAACGCCCGCTTCGATCTCAACCGTAACACCGATGTCGTGGCCGCTCCGCTCCTCGGGATGCATGTACGTCACCGCCGTTGCGCCCTGCGGCGACATCTGACCGCGCGATTTAGCAAGCACTGGGTCGGGAGCGCCAACCGGATTAAATCGCGGGCCGACCACCATCGGAAACACCCATTCAAACCAGCCGTCCGAGTACGAAAGCGTATGGAAATACGTGATGTCTATGTCGATCCGCTTGCCCGGCTCGATGTTGGCGACCTTCTGTGTGAAGATGTTCGGACGCTGCTGGGACAGGAGCGAGGCGACGTGCCCTTGAGCGCGGGCCGCGTTGTAAATGCGTTCGGCTTCTTCGCGTCCTCGAATGATGCCGCGAATGCGCCGATCACCAATCGTCATCAGGAAGCCATTGACTACGGCATCCTCAGGAAGCGGAAACACATAGATCGCTTCGATTTTGGTGTCGTACGGATTCTGGAATCGTTGGCGCACGTTCACTGAGGCAACGTGACCGTCAATGTTCGCGTCGATCTCAGTGTGGTCGAGCGGTACGTGAACGAAACCCGTGCCGTCTCTGCCTTGCGTGATAAGGCCGCCGGCGCCGGGGACGGGGAGGCGATTGTCCACCTCCGGAGCATCAATGGGTGAAGCGCCAAGCCGGGTGAAGCGGCCTTGTTCACCACTCCTAGATAAAACTTGAGGGCCATCGCCGGCGCCTCGCATGCGTCGAACTCCGTCCTGTGATTTCGGGACGGCTTGTGATGCACCAATGAAGCCGCCTGTGGTGCTGCCGCCAAGATCGAAGCGATCCTGATTCAAATTCGGATCTGGCTCGGGCATATCTCGCGAAATGACCCACAATTCCTCATTCGCAGGCGCGCCTTGGCGTCCTCCCACTACTCCTTCGGGCGCCGCCCCGGCTTGCGGATTCGCGCCACGGGACGCCATTTGTCCACCGCCCTGCTCGCACGCGGTCATGACCGTGCTCGCCAAGACCGCCAGAGACAACACTGCGAGAATCACCAATGCCCAGCGTCTGCTCACGGAAGCGCTCCTTCGTTTGCGTCAATCTTGACGTCGATGACGCCGCCGTCGGCGGACGCCGCTTTGATGATGACCGCCTCAAACTGCGGCATCTCGATATCTGAATGTTGCACGTGAATGCGCGCAATGCGCGTGCGCCCCATCGGCAAGCCCGACGCCGGCGCCAAACTGTAATCCGCAACCATGACGCGATCCTGCATCAATGCGGCCGGGTCGTAGAACGGCGCCTCTGCAAACGCGCCATGTTCACCGCCTTCAAGACCGACAATCTTCGCGCCGCCGGTCAATTTCAATTCAAACTGATATGCCGCGAGAGGGGCAGCGCCGGAGTCGATAAACACATCGATCGCGGAGAAACGCACTGCCTGGTCTTCAGCAGGAACATTTGCGACGTCCGGACGATGCCGACTCGTCAATCCCATGGTCGCGCTCAGCGACACAATCACAAAGACAGCAGCGAGAACGCGATTCATTGAATCACCTCCCGCGGCGAAAGCGAAACCGCCGCCATCGCAATCGCATCAGCATCATCCGAATTCACCGCGCCGTCGTGATTGACATCCCACTCCGCAAGCGGCGTCTCGCCATCGCGAATGTGCCTCGCGAGCACGAATGCATCAATGATGTCCAGATCGCCATCGCGATTGAAATCATGCGCCATCGCCATCGCGGCGTGCGGGCTCGGCGCTGGCGCCGATTTCCATTGCAACGGTCCGAGCCAGACGAGCATCGCCAGCGCGGCCGCCGCGGCAGTGGACGTGACGGTCCGCCATGCCAGACGCACCCGCCGACGATGGGCCAGCCGACGCCGCGCCGTGGACAAAACGGTGTCGTCAATATCCTCCCGCACAACGGGCGCCGAGCCGAACATCGCCTTGAGCTCCGCACCAAGGCCGGCGGGCGTCTCACCTAATTCATCCTGTCGAGGGAAATCGGACATGCGGCTCCTTCACACCTGTGAAGCGCCCAGTCCCTCGAAAAGGTTCATCGAACTTCGAAATTTTTTCTATTCGAGGTCACGGCGGATGGCGCCGTCCTGCCGCAGAGCCTCAATGGCGTGGTGCAGACGCGACTTCGCGGTGC
The DNA here is from genome assembly GCA_032356285.1 of Smithsoniella earleae. Lineage (NCBI taxonomy): Eukaryota > Viridiplantae > Chlorophyta > Ulvophyceae > Smithsoniella > Smithsoniella earleae. Next base: position 419,514 of record JAULKQ010069767.1, on the reverse strand, counting down.
CCAGTGGAATGGAGAGTGCCGCGGCGATTTCGGCCAGTTTCATGTCGTCAACACATCGCATCAGCAGCACTTCGCGCTGCGCCTCCGGGAGGCGTTCGACCGCCAAATGAAGCGCTGGGTTCTTGTCCTGCGGGGTTGCAGGCGTGTTTGGCGAGGACTCCGCATCGAGATTCGACGAGAGATCCGGCCGGCGCTTTCGTTTCAAATCGAGGGCGCGGTGTTTCACGACGGGATAGAGAAACGTGGTCAATTTGCCCTGCAATTCGAGACGCGGGAGGCGATCCAGCAGATACAGAAACGCATCCTGCACCACGTCTTGCGCGGCGTCATCGTCCGGCGCAAACCGCCGCGCCAAACGAAGCGCCCACGGAGAATACGCGCGGTAAAGAGCTTCAAATGCCTCGGCGTCGCCGCGACGCGCCCGACGAACCAGTTCCGCGTCGCGCAACGTCGCATCCGGATTGTGCGCTGAAGATTCGCCAGTCATCGTCAACCCGGGACGGCACGCTACCTGATTCGTGGAACGCACGACGGTTGGACGTGTTCCAGAGAAAACTGCCGCACTGGTGATGGCGTCGGTGCGAATGAAGCAATCTGAGGTCTCGCGGAAGTCGATCGAGCCCCAAGCACCGAGTTGGTCGTTCCCGCAGGCCGGCTCCGACGGAATTCCGTTGAGTCCGTCATGGCGCATCGCTAGAGTCAATCCCGGGACCGCCGCCGACAGCCGGCGTTCCCATTCGGTGCAATGGTCGGCACGTCAGCGTTCGTCGACGGGCGTGTCCGGTCGACATGCCGCCAGAAAGCGCCGGTCAAGCTGCTCGAGGTCCTCATCGTGATCAAGGCTCTTTCAAGTCGCGCGATCGTTGCGTCCGCACTTCTCGCATTGTGCAATTCCATTGTGCAGGCCGACGTCGTGATCACAAACCTCGCGGAGCCGTTTCGGGCGACAACAGAAATCGGCAACAACCCGAATCCCGTATCGCCGCCGTCCGGCGCGACAGAGTGGTCATGGGCAGCCCAGTCGTTCACGACGGACGCGATGTCCTATGCGCTGACGCGCATCGACATCATCGGCGGCAATTCCTCCGCCGACCCCGTCATCGTTGCGGAGTTGCGTGCAAACAATGCGGGTCAGATTGGCGTGCTGATCACATCGCTGACGGCTTCAGATCTCAGTGGCCCGCCCGCCGCGCGCACATTGACGCCCGTCCTTCCGGTCACACTTGATCATTCGACGACGTATTGGGTCGTGCTCGGCTCGGAAGCCCCTGGCGATGGCACGCTTGGGTGGTCCTACGCGAACAGCAACAACTCCGTCGGCACTGGCGTCATCGCGCAGTACGCCGACTCGCAAGACTCCGGCATGACGTGGAGCTACGGCACAGACTTTCCGTATTTCATTCAGGTGGTGGCCGAACCCGGCGCCGCATCGTGCAGCGCCGACCTGAATGGCGACGGCATTGTCAACGGCGCTGACCTCGCGCAATTGCTGGCGACGTGGGGAGCGTGTCCGTAACGCCACCGGTTACGACTGCGGCGTCTGTTTTCACTAGCGGCACGGACCCCAATTGGCGAGCAGAATGGCGAGATCAGCGCCATTCACCAGATTGTCGTCCGTCAGATCGATCTGTGGCCCCGCATATCCCGAGAGATTGTTTGGTCCACCGTTCGGCGCGATCGGTTCCGCCAGGAGCCCACCACCGAGATACCAGTTTTGCAGCAACATCGAAAGATCAGTTCCATCCGTCACGCCATCGTCATTGAAATCGGATGTGCAATCGGGATGAAGGCAAGGAGCGAGGCTGTATTTCTCAAACCCACTCGAGGTCTTGACAAACATAAAGTCGCCGAAGGTCGCGACGTCGACTGAGCCGCCGCCCGGATAGAGCATCGCCGCGATTGAGGGATTCGTTGGATCTGAAACATCAACGAACTCGACCGGTCCGCCGGAGAGATACGCAATATCGTCTTCTACGTGGATTTTGAGACCGCTATCCACCTCGAGATTTGCAACCGAAACCGGGTTGGCCGGCGCGCTGACATCGACGATTTCAAGCAACGGGTGCGGCCCGTCCGCACAATTGCAGAAGGAAGAGACGGAGGCGAACCCATTCGCGATGTCGATCGCCGTTGCTCTTGCCGCAAGTTCCACCTCTCCAACGATCTCGACATTGAAGGGATCGCTTAGATCGAGAACCGTCAGCACAAAGTCGCCCGCGGCGTAAAGCAAACCATCCGCAATGCTCACCGCATTTGCATCAACATCTACAGCAGCGATCGGTGTTGGATTGGTCGGATCACTGACATCGATCATCAGCAACGGAGTCGGATCGTGATTGTATTGGCCGCCGCATAGATAAACGATTGAATCGCTTATTGAGATGCCTCTGTATGGGGCTCCAAGCAACAGGGCGCCGACTTTGGCCGGCGCCGCTGGGTTCGACACATCAAGACTTTCGAGCTGCAAAGTGGAATTATCACCGAGCCCGATGGTGTACACATAGCCATCCGAAATAACGAGATCACCGATCGTCGTTCCGCTGTACATGCCCAATAGCTCAACGGGCGCTTCGCCATTCAACTGAAATGTGGAGAGTCCCGCGCCCCCGACATACGCCAGATCATTGTCGAACTGAACGTTTCCTCCAAACGCAGTCGCAATTCCGCCAGCCGAATTGAGATCACCTTCCGCACCGCCCGAGAAAACCGCGACTCCCTTTGTCCCCCCGCCCGTGACAACCAATTCACCCAATTCTTTCAAAGGCGCGCCATCGCCGGAGCCAGACAACCCCACAAGCTGAGGCGCTGCGGGATTCCGGATGTCAAACGTCTGGATATTCCCGTTGTAATTCACCGAATGCGCGAAATCGCCAGTCACGAGGACATCGTGAAGCAAACTCAATGTTGGAGCGACGCCAATCTCCTGATAGTTCTTGTCAAGCACTCGAATCGACGAGTATGACGCGACCACAATGAAGTCGTCCATGAGCGAGACGGCGCGGACAGAGAACGGATACTGGAATGTGGTCACCAGCGTAAGACTGTCGGGCGACACCGGATATGCAATTTTCAGTCCTTTGTTGAAGTCTGAAATGTAGATGGCGCCGTTCTCAGCGACGTCAACATCCATCGCAATTCCATTGGTGTTCAGCGCGCCTCTGAATTCAAGCCGCGAGGGATCACTGATGTCAAAGCGTTTGATTCCGGCCTCGCCCTCAGCCACATAGACATAATTGTCCTTGAGTATGATCCGATACGGATCGGAACTCGAGACGGAGTCAACAATGAAGGGTTTGCTTGGGTCGCTGATGTCAACCGCGTGCAAGGCATGCTCGTCAAGCACGTATGCATAGGCGCCTGCCATGACGACGCCGATGGCATCATTCGGAGTCATCATGGCGCCAAGGATCTTTGTGGTCGAAAGGTCGCTCACGTCAGCCACAAGCAAACCGCCACGTCCCACGGCCACGCACGCCAGATCGTTTTCAAACGCGACATCTCTCGCGGGCCCGCCGAACGAGGCCAGCAACGCCGGCTTGCACAACTGACCAAGCGTGGCCGGAGCGCACAACACCGCCACTGAGAGCGCACAACCCAAAGCCTTGACTCGATTCGTCATGTGCCCCGCCAATCAGTCATCACGCGCCGCCCATCGGTCGCATCGCGGCCATGCCGCACAAAGCTATACGGCACAAAATGGAAGCGGATCTGTGCACTTGGCCAGATCGCTCAAGATCAACCGATCGTCCAGTTTCAAAAATGGAGCCGGGGGGAATCGAACCCCCGTCCCGTGACAGTCAGCGTGGCGCCTCTACGCGTGTAGTCGCTGTATTAAGTCTCGGCGTTGGTCAGGCCGGCGACAGCCCTTGCATTGCCCAGTCTCAGTGTTTTCTCATCCCGCGCGCCGAGACGCCGCGCGAAGACCAGCCCGATATCAGCGACCGCCACCCCATCGGGCGTCAGGCGGCGGTCGTCGCGGTCAATTAAGCCGCGAGAGCGAACTGCGTGTTGGCAGTTATTAGTGTGTACGCTTTTTAACGCGGCCAGCGTACGCCGCGACGCGCCACACCACACTTCACATGCCCGGTCGAACCCTGTTCGGCCCCAGTTGTCAAAGAGCAGGCGGGTTGAGCCGCCGTGGATAGTGATTCTAGGCGCAACCCCGGCGCCGGTGAATGAGACGCTTGAATTCTCGTTCGGTTCCCGGATAGCCGCGGTTGAGGGCGGGTCGAGGAAAGGACGGAAATGGGATGGAACGCGGAGGAAGACGGAAGAGTTGGAGGGATGGCATGTCCATCCGCCGCAGGCTGAGCGATGAGTGCCTCTGGAACCAAACTGCGCCCGGAAGCGGCGCGGTCTGGTGTTTCATGCAATCAAAGCGTTGTCGTGAAGCCCGCTCCGGGATTCAGGGCGTCAGGACACCCCAGTTGGAAAGCAGGTTCGCAAGGTCGGCGCCGTTGACCGCGCCGTCGCCGTTGAGATCTGACGGGACTGCCGTTGTGAACTCGAACACTTGCACCGTATGCGGCGCCGCGGTTCCGACACTGTTTCGCGCGAGCACAGTCCACTGGTATCGCACACCTGCCTGAAGCACGCCACCGGGAATCTCGTAGCGTGATTCGGTTAGCCCGATCGCGTTGTGAACCACCAATTCGCTCGGCCCCATCCTCTGGATCTGAACTTCATAGGTTCGGTGAAATGCGGCGGAATCGGACCAATCAAGAAGCGCGGGGACGCCCGGCCAACTCGGGCCGGCGCCTGGCGTAAGCAGGCCGGTCGCGCCGTTTGGCGGACTGAGCAATTCGAATGACGCCGGCGGGGCGAGCGGCGTGAGATTGGTCGACACAGCGACGACCGAGTCGGTCAGTGCGGCGAAGAGGTCCGGTGAGTAGTCGCCGTTGGATTCGAAAAACCGCATGCCGAGGATGAACGCTGGCGCCTCGTAGGAGCTTTGGTATGTCATGGCGCCCGCGATCGTGCCCCGATAGACGTCGAGGCGATGCCGCTCTTGACCCGACTGCGATTGATGGTGCGTTGAAATGACCATGTCATTGACGCCGTCACCGTCCAGATCAGGGAACTGAATGTCGGTCGGGGTTCCGGTGAATCCGGGGACGGGCGCGGGCGTCACAACAATCTGAGGAAGGAAACCGCCGGCGCCATTGGCGAGAAGTATGGACGTATATCCGCTGAAATAGTTGGCGGTGCTCACATCCAGAACGCCATCATGATTCGCATCGGCGGCGGTCAGTGTGGACGGAGAATCACCAACCTGGTGTGCGGCGGATTGAACCAAGACACCCCCACCATCGTTCTTTAAGACGCAAATGAAGCCGATTCCGTTGGCGCTCGCCAGAAAGACGACATCGGCAAGGCCATCGCCGGTGGCGTCCATGGCGATCATGTCCCTCGGAAAGGGCAGTGTCGGCGCAACGTGCATCAGTTCAAATTGCAATGCGCCTGTTCCGATATAGGTGGTCACCTGGCTGGCGCTGGGTGCGGTGGCGGCGACCGCGATGTCGGAAACGCCGTCCGCATTGAAGTCTGCAATTGTCACGTTTTTGGAATTGGTAGGCGCCACCAGAAATCCAGCGTGATGAAAGGCGCCATTGCCAGTGCCTAGAAAGAATTCGACGCGATGCATCGTGCCGCTGATGTTCGAAAGGACGACGACATCCGGCGTTCCGTCGTTATCGATGTCCGCCACTTCAACGTCGACTGGTTTGGTGATCGTCATCGACGACGAAATAAACGATCCGTTCGGCTGATTCAGCAGTATGAAAACACGGTTTCCATTATTCGACGCCATGACGACGTCGAGGCGGCCGTCGTCATTGACGTCCGCAGTGGAGATTGAATGAAGCGCGGAGCTGTCCATGTCGTACGATTCGAAGGCGCCAAAACCGACAAACTGAGCTTTGGCGCACGCGGAGCCAATCGCGCCGATCAGGCACGCGGCGAGGAGTGAGCCTTGCCACGGGTGACGTGCGCCGGGCATTGAGTTTTTGATTGCATGAAGCATGACCGTCTCCCTTTCAATCCGGATTGGACGATGGCCGCCAGACAACAACGCTCGCGGCTCAGAAACCCATCCGATATTCGGGCCCGGAGGCCGTCACGGCCTTGCGTGATTTGCTGAGATATGGGCGCCTCGTCACCCCGGCTAGAACGCGGAGCGAACCATGCACCTGACGCCCGACAGAGAGATCGAGCCAGCGGGTCCGGGGTGGGGCGGACCCGAAAAGGGGAATAACGCGGAGGAAGACGGAGGGGTTGGAGGGGTGGCATGCCCACGTCTGCGTGGGCAATGGTTAGATGAAGAGAATCCTATTGGAGAAGCTGCCGCCACGAGAAATCAAAATGCCTTCATTCGAAGAACACGCCCCAAGCGTCAATGGTTGTGTCGCCTTGAAAACTTACGGACATTTCCCCCAAGTAGCGAGCAATTGGCTTAGATCGGCGCCATTGACGACGCCATCGCCATTCAAATCTGCAACGGCGCTATTTTCCCACTGCGACAACAGGCTAGCAAGGTCTGCGCCGTTGACGATCCCGTCACCTGTGAGATCAGCGACACACACAGGATCCAAGCGACTGATGAATACTTGCACGCTGTTGCTTCCCGAGTTGGTGACAACCAGATCGGGCCATTCATCGTTGTCAATTTTGCCCGCCGCCACCGCAACGGGGTTGAGACCCGTCGCGTACGAACGATCCGGTCCGACATTTCCCAGCGCGTCTACTTGATGCACAGAAAAGCTCTCAGCAGAGCCACTGGTCACAATGATTTCGTTCAGGCCATCGTCGTTCAAGTCAAAAATGCGTGGATCGCGCGCGCCTGAACGAGTGCTCGCGGATGATTGAAAGGCGAATGTTCCATCGCCATTGCCAAGGTAGACGCGAACCGAATCGCCTGCGGAAGGAACAATTGCAAAATCAACAACATCATCATCATTCAGGTGTCCAAGGCGAATGTCTGTGGCGCTTGGAGTCGAATTCACGGGACCAGCGGCAAATGTCAGATCGCCATTTCCAAAATAGACGGAAACTGACGAAGCTGCCCCCACCGCAAAATCCGGAGCCCCGTCGCCATTGATATCGGCTACATCAATGGATCGAATCGGTGAGGGTACATCTGTCAGTCCGACCAGCGTCAGTGATCCATCGCCATTGTTTCTGATTCGTGCCACGCTTCCATCCGAATCGCTCATATGAGCGATCAGATCAATATCACCGTCAGCGTCAAAATCCGCCGTCGCGAAATCGAACGGCACATCACCCAGCGGCATGGCGGTCGGAAACTGAAAACGGCCATCACCGTGACCCCGCAAAATTGAGAGCTTATTGGCGCCATAGTCGATGTTGGCGACGACGAGGTCCAGGTTGCCGTCTTCATCAAGATCGATGAGCGCGAGACCCGAAGGCGCATTGCCTGCGTGTGAATGTATTGGCGGTCCAAGCTGACCGCCTTCAGCGCCGAGAAGCACAAACACCGCCGCACCACTGAATGCAGGCACGACAACATCAAGCAGACCGTCATTATTGACGTCGCCCAGCTTTTGTTCGCGAGGCGACCCACAACACGTGATCTCTTGAACTGGAGTCAGCATGGCGCCGAGCGGTCGCAAGTAGACGGTGAGTGTTTCCGGCGAACTATTCGTCACCGTCGCAAGATCGTCGGCGCCATCACCATTGAAATCGCCGACGGAGAGTGCGAACTGCGATCGATAGGACTCCTGAAGAATTGGCGCATTGAAGGCGCCGCGCCCGGCGCCGGGAAGGATCGCAATGGTTCCGGTCGATTCGCTTATGGACACAACATCGAGGAAGTCATCGCCGGTCAACTCTCCAACGGCGACGCCTGAGGCCCCGGCCCCCACTGCGAATGTCGTCGCGACCTGAAACTGACTCGTTCCATCATTCGCAAGTACGGATGCTGTTCCTGCGTCATGATTCGCCACAACTAAATCAACATCACCGTCCTCATCAACATCACACGCAGCAATCGAAACCGGCTCTTCGCCGACGGAAATATACGTCGGCTGCGAAAACTGTCCATTCCCCAGTCCAAGCATGACGACGACGGCGTCAATTGAGCTGCTCGCGAGCGCGACGTCGTTGGTTCCGTCACTATTGAAATCCGCCACACACACATCAACCACGGCAAAAAGCTGCGCTTCGGTTTCGATCGTGGCGCCAAATGCCCCTTGTCCATCCCCAAGAATCACAGACAAGCGAGCCGGTGTTGCATAGACGACATCCACATTGCCGTCGCCATCGAAGTCTCCTGTTGCGACGCAACGCGGGAATGGCGGCCCTATGACCTGTCCCTCCTCAAACGTGCCGTCTCCCACTCCAAAGAACACGGGCGGCGCCGAGTGCTGATCTGTCGCGAGCACCAAATCCACGAAGCCGTCGTTATTGAAGTCCGCGCAATCAAAATGTGAACTGGGCGCCCCAGTTCCACCCAAATCAGTGAGTCGCGGCTCAAAGGTTCCATCACCGCAGCCAAGAAACGCAAGAATCAACTTATTGGCGTAGGCGCTGCCGACGAGATCCGGAACACCATCTCCATTGAGGTCCACCGCCCGTATTGACACCAGCTGAATCTCTGGCGTTAAGACCTCTGGTGTAAACCAGATGCCCTCGTCGGCGCCTGCAGTCCCTGTCCTCAAGCAACACACTGCCAAAATGATCGCAGCGCGCAATCGCAAATGTCTCGCCATCACCACTCCTTGTCGTGACCTGAATTCTATTCAGATCATCGAAAACAAGGAACCCAGATTCCTCTTGATTCAACCTATTTCATAGACTTTCCGAGCCGTCGAGCCCTTTCTGCGGCCGCTTTGACGATCTCCTCTTGCTGATCGCGCTTGGCATCCACGCCATCGGCGAAGCAGGTCTCGACTTGGTCGATGCCGATCCAGCTTAGCGCGAACTTGAGGTACGTCGTCAGGAAGTCATGGGTCTGGCGCGGGTCGCCGTCTTCGGGGTACATGCCGCCGCGAGAGCCGACGATCGCGGCTTTCTCGCACTTGAGCAAGCCGCGCGGACCGTCAGCCGTGTATTCAAAAGTCACGCGCGCCTGCGTCACTGTGTCGATCCACTGCTTGAGCTTCCACGGCGGGGCGAAGTTCCACATCGGAGTCGTGATGACGAGGTGGTCGCACTTTTGGAGCGGCTCGATGTATTTCATGAAATGCTCGAAGCGCTTCTTCTCTTCGCCTTCGAGTTCCTGACCCCTGGCTTGATGGATGCGCGTGTTCACGCCGGCTTCATCCACCATGGGGAGGTCTTCACTGAAGAGGTTGAACTCGACGACCTCGGCGTTCGGGTTCGCTTCGCGGTAGCCCTCGATGAGCGCATCGCCAACTCGGATGGAGCGGCTCTGACCGCGCGGGCGCGGGTTCGCGATGATGTGCAGCAGCATGAATCGAGACCTCCGGGCATGAGTTCCGTCGGACGAAGTGCGGCTGTAGCATATCCCCCATGAAACTCGGCGTGATTATCCCCGCCGCCGGCGCTTCGCGCCGTTTCGGCGGCAGAGACAAACTCAACGAAGACCTGGGCGGACGACCATTGCTGCATCGCACGGTCGAAATATTTGTGAATCATGATGCGGCGTCGCACATACTCGTCGCGGGGCCCGCTGAAGAGAACGGCTTCGGCGAATTCAAGATGCGCCACGGCGACAAGCTGGCGCTGCTGGGCGTGACGCTTTGCCCCGGCGGCACGACGCACCGGTGGGAAACGGTCAAAGCGGCGCTGGCGCATTTGCCCGAAGATTGCACGCATGTCGCCGTTCACGATGCCGCGAGGCCGTGCGCATCGCGCCAACTCATCGATCGCGTCGTGGCGGCCTCCGCGAAGAATGACGCAGTCATCCCCGCGATCAACGTGCCGGACACACTGAAGCGCGTCAGTTCCGAAGCGAAAGTGGATCGCGATATCGATCCCCTTGATGCGCTCCTCGGCGCTGGGGGGCAGAGCAACACGAACGTGCGCACGGTGGTGGAGACAGTTCCACGGGAGAACGTGGTCGCCGTGCAGACGCCGCAGGTGTTCAAGGTCGATTTACTTCGACGGGCGTATGAACAGTCGGATCTTTCGAGCACGGATGATGCGGGTCTGGTCGAGCGCCTCGGCGAAACTGTCGTCGTGGTCGAGGGCGAGCCGACGAATATCAAAGTGACGACGCCGGGGGACATCCGGATTGTCATGGCGATTCTTGGATTGAAGCCGCAGAAAGAACGCGCATCTCACAAGCGGTTTTAGTTTGCGCCGCTGATCGTCGCCAAACTCGATACCCTTCGCCGGATGACACGGATGAACGACGAGCACGTCGACACGCGAATCTTCATCGTGGTGACGACGCACAAATCGTCGCTGCTCGACTCAACGCTCGCAGGGATTCTCATGCAGTCGCCCTCGCCTGATGGGCTCATCGTAACGTCGGACGTCAGAAAGCCTGAGATTCGCGAAACCATCGAGACGACGTGTGCAAACGCGCCCTACCCTGTTTTTTTTGTTGAGCGTGAGCACCAGGGCATGGCGCGGTCCGGTCAGGTTCGCAACAATGGCGTTCGCTGCCTTCTTGCGCACTTCGAGCCCTCACCAAGCGACGCGCTGCTGTTTCTTGACGGCGACATCGTGTTGCCGCCGGACACTCTTTCGCGGCATGTCACGCAATTCAACCAAGGCGCTGATCTTGTCCTCACGTACCCAACGAATATGAGCGAGGAGGATTCCGCTCGCTTTGATGGGGATTCGATCCTGCGCAACGATGTCGACTACCAATTGCGCCCGTCCGATGAAGAGAGCGCGCGTCATCGCCAGCGTCGATACGAGCGGCACTTGCGGTGGCGTCCCTTTGGAATCATTCCGGGGCACAAGCCGAAAATTATTGGCAATCATTTTGCAGTCCGGCTGCGGACGTTCCAATCCATCAATGGCTTCGATGAGGAATACATGCAATACGGATACGAAGACGACGACCTCGCTCGACGTATCCATTCGCTGAGGCCTCGCCCGCGCGTCGCCGTGTGCGTTGAGGAAATCCCCTCGTTGCACCTTTGGCATGAAAAGCGCCATCAGGTGGGGATCAAGGAAAGCCCTGGCTATGCGCGATTTTGCCGCAAGGACCTGCCGACTCGCGCCACATTCGGTCTCGATCATCCGGTCACACAACCACCCCTCGAAATACATCGCATCACATGACCAGAAACGACGCCATCTCAAGCGCGTTGGTTGACTCCACCGCGTTGCCGTGCCACGTGCTCGCCATCCCCGCCGCGCAAGGGCAGTTGACTGATGGGTTGCGTGTGCTGGGATTCGAAGTGACGCCCGCAGACACGAACGAATTGCGCGACGACTATGTGTTTGCGGACATGTCGCGGCAACTGCCGTTCGATGACGGCGCCTTTGACGCCGCGGTGTGTCCGGAGGGCATAAGCGACCTCATCGATCAGCCGAGTTTCGTTTCTGAATTGATTCGCGTGGTGCGCCCGGGCGGCGCGATCGTGATCGTCGCGGCGAATGTGCAGAACTATCCATCGCGTTTGCGCTTCTTGTTCAGTGGTGATCCGCGCAGCTCAAAGTCAAACAATGCTGGCGCCATGCCATTCAATCAATTGCGGCGCCTGGCGGATCATTTCGGCGCTGATGTGGTGGATGTTCGCACTGACGCCTCCGAAAAGGCTTGGCTGAGGCCATTGTTTGCGTTGTGCCACGCCCTTGGCGCCCCATGGAGGCGCGGCGGCGACGCCGGGCATGAATTCAAGAATCAGAAAGCAATGCTGTACGGCCGCACGATGATTGCGACACTTCGAGTGCGCGACACGTAATGCAATCAACGCACCAAATCAGCGCGAAGTCAGCGGCGCCGCTTGCGGCAACTCGCCAAAGGATTCAATTCGTTCCACAATGTGCCGCTGCTCAGATTCATTGAAGAGTTTTTGAAACTTTGACGCGTTGGCGTCGACGATTTGGCCGCGCACGCCGCTTTTCCAACTTTCTTTTTTTGTCACGAGCGAACTGACCGCATCTTCACGGTTCGCGATCATGTCTTCCACGAATTCGACACCAAGAAAAGAGCAAATGTTCCGAACTGTTTGTTCAGTTTCAGCGACGAGCGATTCGTATCGGACGAGCAGGTGATTTGGCCGCGCGAGGCATTCGCGCGTCGTGCGAACGCACACCCCCCACCGTTCGATGCATTGATCGATGTCGGAATAAAAACGTCCCCAATGCATATCGGGATATCGCTTGGCGACGTCGTAGAGGGAAGCGACCACATCCGGCCCGCTCCGGACCAGATGGAGAAACCGTGCGTCCGGTGCGAATCGTTCAATTTCTTCGATGTAGTGCAGATGCTCTGGAGACTTCTCGACCCAAACCTGCGCGCCCGCATCAGCCGCCAGCTGATCGAGAATCGCAAGAAATGCCTGTGTCTGTGGCTTGATGCGACGTCCGGATTGTGGAAGTTTGCAGATCAAATCGTCGCGGCCGATTTCCTGCAGGAACTGTCGCACGCTTCGGCGAGAGCCGCTGCTCGCAATCCCGAGCGATTCCCGCAGGCGCCGGCGCATGCCGTTGACGCCGCGCAATGAGCGTCCGAACATGCGGGAATTGCTGTTGCCGATGGTGCGTGCGAAGAAACTTGATTCGGGAAATGACACAATCCGCGGGTGCGCCGCAAGCAATGACTGCAAAAGCGTCGTCCCGGATCTCGGGCAGCCGACAATGAACGATCGAGTAGGGTCAGCCGCCGCAGACATCGGGCTTACTGTACGAGGTCGTCCCCAATGGACGCAATGGCGCGGAACATGTCGCCCGCTCCCTCGACGACCGCGTCCGCCTCGGCGCCGTCAAATTCAAGTTCATCAAGCGTGGTCTTGAAGACGCCCCACTTGGCGCGCTGATCTTCACCGTACGGGTCAAGCCATTCAACGCCAGCCGTCTCAAGGCCGTACACCTTGCGAACAACTCTGGCGATGAAACGCCCGCCATTGTTGCTGCCTTCCAGCACATACAAGTGGCCGATGAGCGCGACGGGCTGCGATTCCGAGTGCACGATCAAACGATCACACAGGCTCTTTGTCGCCGGCGTCGGCTTGGCCACCGTGCCATCGACGCCAAAATGGGCCAGGTCGCGCATGAGGCGCGGCGCCTGGAAATAGTCTTCATCCACGATCGCCGCGACGCGCGGATCACGCAAAGATGCGGCTCGCAGCGCCTGCTCAAGCGCCTGATGCACGAGGAGCATCTGCTCCATGTGGGCGGCGTACATCTCGCGCGAGAGTTCACCCTTCAGGAGCGCCCGCTGCAGCTCATGCCCTTCGGCGGCGTCGTGCAGGGGTTGCGTTTCGGTCTTGAGGCGCTGCGAAATCGGCGCTGTGGTCGTCGTCATTCGAACATTCCTTCTGGTGCGTTGAAGGCCCTGATCAGGCGCCGCGACCCAACATCCAGGCCACTGCGAAGATCACCAGCCACACCATTCCCTTGGCAAAGAAGAACAGAAATCCAGCCAAGCCTAGCCGCCTCAGCCACGTCATCACGTCTGTTGCTCCGTCAGTTGAGCGGCATGAGACGCCGCCGCTATTGAGACTCGGTTTCAACTGTGCGGTTTGTACCGGCCTGCAATGGCCGCGTCAATTCGGAAGGCAGCCACAAGTCCCATCACGGCGTTTGCCCGGCGAGCGGCGTCCCCCGACCGGACATCGCGATCATGACGGCCACCAGAATGAGACCGAACGCGAGCAAGTCGCGCGGCCGTAATTGCTCGCGAAGGAACAAAACGGAGAACACACCGAACACGACGAGCGCAATCGCCTCTTGCAGCACCTTCAACTGCGGCGCCGAGAGCGGACCGCCAAAGTTGACATGCCCGATTCGGTTCGCCGGGACCTGAAGCAGGTACTCCGGAAACGCTATAAGCCACGAGATCAAAATCACGGGCAGCAACTTCAAGGGCGACAGATTCAACGTTCTCGACGCATCGTGAAAGCGGAGATGACCGTACCACGCCGCCGTCATGAAGATGTTCGAGCACACCAGCAGCAGCACCGTCGCAAAGACGCGGCTCATCAATCACTCTCCTTTTGTGCACTTTCGCCCGATCGCCCTGACTACGCGCGGAGCGTGGCGCCGACTTTCCCCGACAATGCGTTGACCACTGATTCGATCTGCGGGTCCACTTCCTCGTGACGCAATGTGCGGGCCGGATCGCGGAACCGCATGCGAAACGTGACGGACTTCTTGCCCGCGCCGACCTGCTTGCCGCGATACACGCCGACGAACTGAACCCCTTCAAGCAGCGCGGGCTTGGCGCCTTGCACCGCTTCCTCAATGCTCGCCCACGCGGCGCCTTCATCGACGACCACACTCAAGTCACGCTCAATCGCGGGGAACGCGCCAAGCGATTCGACATTCGCCTTGGGCGGGAATTGTTCGAGCAGCGCCGGCAGATTGAGTTCTGCGAAAGCGACGGGAGTGGACAAGTCGTATTTGGTGAGCGCCTCATCGGTGAGCAGCGCGATGTAGCCTAGATGCATGCCGTTGAGCCGCACAAGGGCATGCGCCTCGGCGCGGCAGGCCGGGAAGACGGGCGGCGCCGGTTCGACTTCGATCGTTGCCTCCGCGCCGCCCATGGCGTGGGCACAGGCTTCGATGACGCCGCGCAGTTCGCGCCATGCGTGTTGCGCTTCCGGCGCGTCCATCAAAAGCGCGAGATTGCGATTCTCAATGGTGCGCCCGTCGTCTGTTTCTGCGTAGACCGAGGCGGCTTCAAAAAGGCGAACTCCGCCGGCTTGCCGCACGCCCCCATCCTGATTCACTTTGCGGCAGCGCAGCAGACTCGGAATCACGCTGGGACGCAGGGCTGGTTCGCCTTTGCGGCGTTCTTCGTGCACTTTCAACGTTCGTAAACCCGGCGGCATGAAGAGGTCCGCTTCGTCCGGGCGCACAAAGCTGAAGGTGGTGGTTTCGAAGAAACCCATGCCGGTCAGCACACTGCCGAGTTCGCGCATGGCGCGTTCTTCAGTCTGCAGCGGCTTCACTTCGACCGGCATCTTTTCTTCGATGGGAATGTGATCAAAGCCGTGAATGCGCACTACTTCTTCGATGAGATCAATTTCGCGCACAAGGTCAGGCCGGTGCGCCGGCAGTGTGCAGCGCAGCGTTTCGCCCTGTTCGGTCATTTCCGTTTGAATGTCGATCGCTTCGAGATGGTTCACCATCTCCGCCGGGGGAACGACAATGCCGAGGATTTGATCGCACCGGCGCGGTCGCAGATCGATCACCGTTCGGGGCGCCGCTTCCCGGCCACGGTCGATGACGCCGTCGAGCAGTTCACCACCGGCCATATCGAGAATGAGAGCCGCGCAGCGAGCCGCGGCGAAGTCAATCGTGCGCGGATCAACTGTGCGTTCGAAACGATGCCCGGCGTCGGTGCTGATTTTCAATCGGCGAGCAGCGCGGCGGATCGTCGCCGGATCCCACGTCGCGGCTTCGAGTAATACGTCCGTTGTTTTCTCAGTGACGGAGGTGTCCTCGCCGCCGATCACGCCTGCCAGTGAAACAGCGCGCTCCGCATCCGCGACGACCAACTCATCTTTGCGCAATGCGTGTTCATGGCCGTCCAGCGCGAGGAACTTTTCTTTGTCCTTCGCCCAGCGGACGATGATCTTCGGCCCGGCGAGAGTGTTCAGGTCGAACGTGTGCGTCGGCTGGCCGAGTTCGAACAGGACGTAGTTGGACGCATCCACCACGTTGTTGATGGAGCGCTGACCGATGGCTTCCAGTGCATCGCGCAGCCACTTCGGGCTGGGGCCGACTTTGACGCCGCGAATGACGCGGGCGGTGAAGCGCGGGCAGACGTCGGGCGTGGTGTTCTCGACATCAGTCACGGAACCCGCGCGCGTGTTCGAGCCGGGACCGGATTCGATGTCGAACGGAATGGTCGGGAGTTTCACTTTGCGGCGTGTCGCGGCCGCGACTTCGCGAGCGAGGCCGACGTGACTCAGGCAGTCGCCGCGATTGCTCGTGAGTTCGACGTCGAGCACGACATCGCCGTCAGGGCGATCTTCGCGGCCTTCAACGGGAAAACCCGCCCGCTCCAAAGCTGCGGCGACCTCGTCCGCGCTCAGCCCGGCCGGCTCCAGATACTTATTCAACCATGAAACGCTCGTCAGCATGGGGAGGAGGATACCGAACGGAATTCACTGGTGGGTTTGGGTTTGTCGGTGGGACGGGCGTCTCGCCCGTCTGTTGCAGTTCCGAATTGGAGAAGTACGCGGATGAAGACAGAGGAGTTGGAGGGGGTGGCATGCCCACGTCTCCGTGGGCATGGTTAGGCGAATGCGCAATCTGATCCGAACCGCGCCCGTATGGAAGCGGCTTGGTGCAAACCATTACTCAATGCGCTGATAGTTTGTCCGGCGCCAATTCTTCAAGATGCGCAACAGAAACCCCTCGCTCGCGCTCGGGGCTCAGATGGTTGCTTCTTCCACCACCGTAATCCGCGCCCCGCCGGTTCGGAGCTGATCGAGCTGCCGCGACCCGATCCGGACGCGCAGACGCACCGCGCCATTGTCATAGTCCCGATCCAGCACCTCAGCCCGATTCTCAATCGTGTGGATCGTCTTCGCGTCCGACATGGGAATGGACAGCGTCATCTCACGCACGTCACCTGTGCTGACGTTTCGCACGAGTGACAGCAGCCGCTCGTACCCTTCGCGCGATTGAGCGTGCTCCAGTGCGGCGGCGCACAGCGGGATCGCGCCGGGGAACCGGTTCATCCACACGAGCAGTTCCGTATTGTCGCGCAGGCGGTCGACCTTGTTGAGGACCAACACCCGTTTCGGCGCGGTCCACTCTTCACCCGCTCGCTCCTCGGCCTTGCGCGTCTCTTCGAAAATCGAGTCCAGCGTCTCCATCACGGTTTCGTAATGCAGTTCCGCCGCGGGATCGGAGACGTCCAGCACGATCAGCAGCAAGTCCGCGTGCGTGGTCTCCTCAAGTGTCGCCTTAAACGACGCCACCAGATGGTGCGGCAGATCACGCACAAAACCGACGGTGTCGGACAGCATGACGCTCTCGCCACCACCCATGTCCCATTCGCGCGTGCGCGTCATCAGCGTTGCGAAGAGGCGGTCGTCGGCGTAGGCGCCGCCTTCGGTCAACGAGTTGAACAATGTTGACTTGCCGGCGTTCGTGTAGCCAACCAGGCCGATCATCACGTGATCTTGTTTGCGCTTCTTGACTGCGCGGGCTTTACGGTCCTGAATTTCGCCGAGCTCGCGCTTTAATCGAGTGCGCCGGTTCTGCACGAGGCGGCGGTCAACTTCGAGCTGCTGCTCACCGGGGCCGCGCGTGCCGATGCCGCCAACGCCGCCAACACCGACGATGCGCTCCAAGTGGTCCCACATTGCGCGAAGGCGCGGATAAGTGTATTCAAGCTGGGCCAATTCAACCTGAAGCTTCGCTTCGTGCGTCGTGGCGCGGCCGGCGAAGATGTCGAGGATCAATTCGGACCGGTCCACGACCTTCCGCTCGATGCGTTTCTCGATGTTGCCGATTTGCGAGGGCGAAAGGTCGTGATCGAAGATGACCATCGCCGCGTCCAGCGAATCGCACATCGCCTTGAGCTCATCCAGCTTGCCGGAGCCGATGTAGGTGCCCGACTCCGGCTTCTGGCGGTGCTGAATCATTTCACCGACCACCGTCGCGCCGGCTGTTTCTGCGAGCGCTTTGAGTTCGCCCAGCGGATCGTTGGGGTCGAATCGGCTCTGCGGCAAATGCACCGCCGCAAGCACGGCGCGCTCGCGGCTGACCTTGATGTCCGTACGTTCTCGATTGATTGCCATACAACAAGCCGCGACGCTTCCGTCCGGCGAATCCTCCAGCGGCTTCAATGGTAGGCAGAGTGAAGGCCGGCGCCGCGATGAATCGCCATTCACGCACGACGCCGCAGGCCGCGTACCATGCAGGAACTCGTTTCAAGTCGCGCTGGCGACTCATTCCCTCGGAGGTCGCACCATCATGTCTCGCAAGCTGATCCCCGCCCTGCTCGCGTCAACCGCCATCGGCGCCCTGGTCCTGACGCTGGCTCCGACGAACGCCGCAGCGCCGTCGAATCCCTACTCGTGGTTTGAGCCGCTGGTGGACATCGAGCGCATCATCGCGGATCGCTACGTCGAGGATCCCGACCTTGAGGAAATGCAGCTTCAGGCCATTCAAGGCATGATCGAAGCGCTGGATGACCCGTACACCGAGTTCATCCCCAACGAATACCTCGCGGACTTCGACAAGAGCGTCCGCGGGCGCTACGTCGGCATCGGCGCCGCCGTGAACATGGAGGACGGCGAAGTCACGATCGTGACGCCGCTGGACGACTCTCCTGCGTTTGAGGCGGGCCTGATGGCGGGTGACAAGATTGTCGCGGTTGAGGGCGAACCGACGATCGGCCATCCCATCGATGACACCATCGAGAAATTATCCGGCGAGCCGGGCACACAAGTGATGGTGACGATCCGCCGCGCCGGTGAAACTTTTGATGTGCCGATTGTGCGTCGCCAGATCGTCACCCGAACGGTGTCAGGCTGGAAGCGTGTGGGCGAGGACTGGGACTACATGATCGATCCGGCGCACCAGATCGGTTACGCGCGCGTGTCGCAATTCAACGGGACGACGCCGACGGAGCTTCGCAGCGCGATTGACCAGATGCAGGCGGAGGGCATGAAGGGCCTTGTCCTCGATCTTCGTTTCAATCCCGGCGGCTTGTTCGCCGCGGCGACGCAGATGGCGGATTTCTTCCTCGATTCTGGCCTCATTGTGAAGACGCGCGGACGGGCGCACCCCGAGCAGCCGATCTTCGCGACGCGCGCCGACACGCTGCCGAAATTCCCCGTCGCTGTCATTGTGAATCAGCAAAGCGCCTCGGCGAGCGAAGTGCTCGCGGGGGCCCTGCGTGACAGTGATCGTGCGATCATCGTCGGCACCCGTTCGTTTGGGAAAGGCGTGATGCAGAACGTGATTGCGCTGCCGTCGGGCGTAGGGCAGCTCAAGGTGACGGAGCAGTACTACTACGGGCCGTCCGGCAAGAAAATTCAGCGTGATGATGAATCCACGGAATGGGGTGTTGATCCATCCGAAGGCTTTTACGTGCCCATGAGCAACGCGCAGATTTCTGACATGCTGCGCATGCAGCGCGACAACGCCGTGATCCGGGAGACTCCCGGAAATGGCCCCACGCCCGGCGTCGGTGCGGATTGGATTCGAACTGATCTGAAAGACCTACAACTCGCCGCCGCGGTGCAGGGCTTGATCGGCAAGATCGAAACCGGCGCATGGGAGCCTGCATCGGACGCTGTCGTCGCTGACAGCGTTGAACTCGAAGAGCTGGAGCGGCTGCAAACCGTGCGCGAGCGTTTGCTGCGCGACATGGAGCGCATTCAGCGGCGCATCAGCGCGATGTCAAGCGTCGCCCCGGAGGATCAACTCCCGGAGCCGGAGTCCATCGTTCCCGAGGGGGTCAACCTGACCGGAGGCGAGATCGAGATTCGCAATGCCGACGGCGAAGTCGTGTCGAAGCTGCGCATCACGGGCGCCGGCGTGGAACGCTGGCTCGTTGACGCTCCGGTCGAAGTCGTCAAGCCGGAAGGCGCCGGCACGCGTTGAGCAGCGCATGCTGATTCTCGGATTCGAATCCAGTTGCGATGAAACCGGCGCCGCAATCGTGCGCGATGGTCGCGATGTGCTGTCGAATGTCATCGCCTCGCAGGACGATCTGCACGTCGAATACGGTGGTGTGGTGCCGGAAATCGCGAGCCGCGCGCATGTGGATCGTGTGCTGCCTGTCGTGCGCAAGGCGCTGAAAGAAGCGGGAGTCGGGCTTGCCGACATTGACGCCGTTGCCGTCGGCAATCGGCCGGGTTTGATCGGTTCACTGCTTGTTGGCGTCGCCGCCGCGAAAGCATTGGCGTGGTCACTCGGCAAGCCGCTGATCGGGATCGATCATGTGCATGCGCATTTGTATGCGTGTTCGCTGGATCGTAACCCGCCGCAGTTTCCGGCGCTTGGGCTGGTGGTGTCCGGCGGGCATACGTCGCTGTATCAACTCGACTCGTGGCTTGAGATGCGCCGGCTTGGCGCGACGATCGATGATGCGATCGGCGAGGCATACGACAAAGTCGCGACGATCCTGGGATTGGAATATCCCGGCGGGCCGAAGCTGGACAAACTCGCGCAGAGCGGCGACGACCGCGCGCATGAGTTTCCGGTGAGTTTGCTGGAGCCGGGATCGCTCGATTTTTCCTACAGCGGCTTGAAGACCGCCGTCCTTTACGCCGTGCGCGGCAAGCCGGTGCGTGATGGCAAAGACGTGCGCTTTGAGCGTGATCACACTGATTTGTCGGAGACGGAGAAAGCGGACGTCGCTGCGAGTTTTCAGCGGGCGGCTGTCGCAGCGGTTCTGAAGAAAGTGGAGCGAGCACTTGAGAACACAGCAACCCGTGGCGCGGGCGCGTGTCGTTCACTCCTCGTTGGAGGCGGCGTCAGCGCGAACTCGCGCCTGCGTGCCGAATTGCCCGCGCTTGCTGACAATTACGACCTCGATCTTCGTCTCCCGCCGATGCGGTATTGCCTGGACAACGCCGCGATGATTGCGGGTTTGGCGCACGAGAAGCTCAACGCCGGCGAAACGGATGACCTGTCATTGCAGGCCGTGCCGACGACGGCGTGTTAATCCCTCTCCCTTGGGAGAGGGTGGCGACGCGCAGCGTCGACGGGTGAGGGCTCTTCAACTACTAATTCTTCAATCCTCATGCGTGCGTTCTCGCTGTTTTCGCATGGGTCGTAAATGAGTGAGTAGTCTTGTCGCCCCCTCCTCGATCCTCCCCCGCGGGGCGGGGGAGGAAGTGTTGCTCCCCCTCCCGCCTCGCGGGAGGGGTTAGGGGAGGGCTACTGAACTACTTCCTACTCCTTTGCTCTTCGCGCTTTATTCGTTTGAGACTTGTAGAAGATGTAGCCGGAGTAGCCCCCTCCTCAGTCCTCCCCCGCAGGGCGGGGGAGGAGGCCGGAGCGCATCTGCGATAGTTTGAATCGACACCTCAACCCGAACGCACGACGCAACATGCACCCCGCCACACTCACAGACGAAGACCTCCTCGCCCAATGCGAACTCGGGCGTACGCGCGCCGGCGGCCCCGGCGGGCAGCATCGCAACAAGGTCGAAACCGCCGTCGTCATCACGCACAAACCAACCGGCATTCAAGGTCAGGCCAGCGAACGGCGCAGCCAGATCGACAACAAACGCGTCGCCCTGCGCCGCCTGCGGCTCAACCTCGCCACCAAACACCGCACCACACCGCCCGCGCCGTCGGGCTTGGATTGGCTGCACGATTCTCCCTCTCCCTCTGGGAGAGGGTGTCATCGCGAAGCGATGACGGGTGAGGGCCAAAGTTCCTTTCCATCCGATCTCTGGCGCTCTCGCCGCCAAGGCACGAAGATCGTCTGCAACCCCGACCACCGCGACTACCCAGCGCTCCTTGCCGAAGCCCTCGACGTAATCGCATCGGAGACATGGGAGCCGAAGCCCGCCTCGACGCGGCTGGGCGTTTCGACGAGCCAGCTCATCAAGCTCGTGAAGGACTATCCGGCAGCGTTTGAGTTGTGGAATGCGGAACGCGCGAAGCGCGGCGGTCACTCGCTCAAATAATTCACGCTCCTACGATGCCTTTGTGACCGAGCAGCCGCAAGACATCGGCGACCGCCCCCGCCGCCTCGATGACCCGCCGCCCCCGTGGGGCACGGAATCGCAGGCCGATCGCCTCGCGCGCTTGCTTGAGAAAGCCCGCGCCCTTCCCCGCGCGCCCGGCGTGTACCTCATGCAGGACCACAAGGGCGTTGTTCTCTACATCGGCAAGGCTCTGAAACTGCGCGAGCGGGTGTCGAGCTACTTCATTCCGAGCGCCGATCTCGGGCCGCGCAAGCAGCCGATGCTGGATCACGTCCACGATTTCGAGTTTTTGCCGTGCGATTCTGAATGGGAAGCCGTTCTCACCGAAGCGCGGCTCGTGAAGGACACGCATCCGCGCTTCAACGCGATGCTGCGGGACGACAAGACGTGGCCATACCTCGCGATCACACTGCGCGATGACTTTCCCGGCGTGTACATCACCCGCGCGCCGAATGACCCGCGCTTTCGCGGCGCCCGCATCCTCGGCCCGTTCTCGGCGCCCGGCGCGCTGCGCGAAGCATTAGAACTGCTGCAGAAAGTCTTCAAGTACCGCACGTGCGAACTGGACATTCGCGACGACGACGACCAGCGCCGCTTCTTCCGACCGTGCCTGCTGCACGCCATCGGGCAATGCACGGCGCCGTGCGCGGCGAAGATCAGCAAAGAAGCCTATCGCGAAGACATCGACCATCTCGTGCGGTTCCTCGGCTCCAAACGCAGTGTGATGTTGCGCGAAATGCGCGCCGAAATGCAGGCGGCATCTGAGGCGCAGGAGTTTGAGAAAGCCGCGACGCTGCGCGATCAGATCCGCGCGATTGAGAAGCTTGATGAGCGCGCCCACCGGCGCGACAAATGGCAGCCGGAGGCGGAGTCGTTCTATATCGATCCGGTGCGTTCGACGCGCAGTCTTCAACGCACACTCGGAATGGATAGCCCGATCCGATGCATTGAAGCGATTGACATCGCGCACCTTGCGGGCGGCGAGACGGTCGGGTCCAAAGTGTGTTTCATTGACGGCAAGCCTCTGAAGACGCAGTACCGGCGGTATCGCATCAAGACCGTGGACAATGATGATTACGCGGCTATTCGGGAGGTTGTTTCACGCCGCTATCGCGAAGCGGGCGCCGGGCAGGAGCTATATCCCGATGTGATTCTCATTGACGGCGGGCTCGGGCAGCTTCACGCGGCTCAACAGGCGTTCGAGCAGCTCGAAGTGAAGCCGCCGATGGTGATTTCACTGGCGAAAAAGGAAGAACTCATTTACATGCAGGAAAAGTCGGAGCCGATCCGCCTCGGGCGCGAGAACCTCGGCCTCAAATTGTGTCAGGCGATCCGCGATGAGGCACACCGCTTTGCGCAGCATTACCATCACGTTTTGAGGCGGAAGAAGACGGTGGGTGAATGATGCGAGCCTTCATTACTCTGTCCACAGCACTTTGCATCACCGGTTGTTGTCGAGATTATGCATTCGTTATGCTGGAAGTCCGCGACCCGTCGACGCAGGCGCCCATATCGGGAGGCTCAGTCACGATCGATTATCACTGCAAGCTCTGCCCACTTTCCTCAACTCCTGATGATGAACAGTTTTCAATTGACGAGGATGGAATTGCGCTGCTTCGACTGGCGCCGCAATACCAGTACGACCTTATTCTGAACATTGAAGACGATGAGTATAGATTTCGTCGGCCATGGTCCAAACGGTCGGATCAAGCAACGATTCCCGCGCGCACCCCGTGGATTTCAGGCGTTCAAGACTACAGGTGGCAGCATTTGTCGTCATTGGAATTTCGAATGAGTGTACTGCCATGAAAATTGCGACATTGTTCTTGCTGACGTTGATTCTTTCCGGCTGCAAATACGAGTTCGCCCCCATGCGCGTCGAAGTGCGCGACCGCGCTTCGCATGAACGCGTGCCAAACGCCGAAGTTCGCGCGTCCAACACGCACACGCTCAATCCAAACCCGCCCGAGCCTGCGATTGGCTTCACGGATGCGGACGGCGTCGTGATTCTCAACGTCGGCCTTTACAACGCGCTGGTGATTCGCGTGACGCCGCCGGACGGGGAAACGCATGTTTTCTCGGCGGAACATCCCGCCTACATCGGGGCCAGCCCGTGGGAGCGGCCGATCCGCACGGTCGGTGGCGAAGCGCCAACGATCGAAATCCGCCTCTCTCCCACGACCCAGCTTCCTGAACCCCCCGAAACGCAACCGGCGACCCCCCCGAAATCGCCCTCTGAGTGATTCGGACCTTCGGAACGGTCGATTCCTGAGGTGACATGCTGCGCGTCACCATCGAGGAAGCGAAGCCAGGGATGCCGCTCGCCATGCCGGTGCACCACCCGGGGAACCCCGGACGCGTGCTCCTGCATGCCGGCGCGAAGCTGTCGGAGCGCGCGATCGACCGCCTGGTTGAGCAGGACGTTCGCGACATGTGGATCGCGTGGCCCGGCCTTGAGTTCATTCGTGAGCACGCCAACCCGCAACTGGATCAATCCCACCGCGAGTTCACGCGCAAGCTTGGTGTCGTGTTCGATGCGACGGCGGATGATTTCGCCGCGAACGTCGAATATGGCGAACTCAAGCATTCCATCAGCGACTTCATGGACAAGCTGCTGGAGAGCCCGCGAGCCGCGCATTTTTTGAGTGAGATGATCGGCGCCGGCACGCCGCACGTGCGCCATGCCAGCGCCGTGTGCCTGACGAGTTTGCTGATGGGTCTCAAACTCGGCGGGTATCTGGTGCGTCAGCGCAAGCGCCTCGCGCCCAAGGACGCGGCGAACATCGTCAACCTGGGCGTCGGCGCTATGCTGCACGACATCGGGATGATGCACATCTCCGAGGAAGCTGCGGAGCGCTTCTACGAAACCGGTGATGAAACCGATCCGGAATGGCGCGAGCACGTGCGCATCGGGCATCGCATGGTGTCCGGCAAAGTGGATGCGACGGCGGCGGCGTCCGTGCTGCATCATCACCAGCGCTACGACGGGCTCGGCTTTCCGGAAGTGGACGGCATGGAGCAGATCTTCGGCCCCGAGG
Source organism: Smithsoniella earleae (assembly GCA_032356285.1). NCBI lineage: Eukaryota > Viridiplantae > Chlorophyta > Ulvophyceae > Smithsoniella > Smithsoniella earleae. The sequence goes on along the minus strand of JAULKQ010069767.1, from coordinate 394,740 downwards.
GGCGCGAAGGCGACATGATCCATGTGTTTCCGCGCATCATCGCCGCGGCGGACCTGTTCGACCGCTTACGCTTCGGCGCGGAATCCAAACCCGTGCGCACACGCGTCGGAACCCTGAACCTGATTCGACAGCCGGAGTACATCGGTCGCATTGACCCGATCGTGCTTGAAGGATTGTTCGCCGTGACGCCGCCCTATACGCCGGGTTCGGTCGTCACATTGAACACCGGCGACAAGGCCGTGGTCACGAACTGGTTCCCCAAAGACCCGTGCCGCCCGGAAGTGCGCCTGATCGGCGGCCTCGACAAGATGCCGACGGACCAGACGGTCGGCGTGACGATCGATCTGCGCGACGCCCCGCGCACGCAGATTGCGTTCGCCGAGGGGCAACACGTGCTGGACGACAATTACACGCTGGATGAAGGCGATTTGTCGCAGGCGGCGTGATCGGAATTGCAGCGAAGAAGCGCATGAAAAAAGACGGGCGTCTGCCCGTCTTGTGATCATTGTTGCGGGATGGACGCCGCGAATTAGTCGCTGGCCGAACCACGCGCCTGTGAACGTCCGCCGCCGCCCTGAGACTGCATGCGCTTGGCCATTTCACGGACTTGATCGTCGGACATCTTCTTGAGCGCCTCGCGACGATCCTCGGGGATATTCGGATTGTTCTCGAACATCTGACGAATCGCGGCCACATCAATCTGTGGCTCGGATGCGGCCTTCAGCGCTTCAGCTCGTTCCTCTTCTTCAGCTTTGGCCGCCGCGATTTCTTCAGCCGTCGGCTGGATCGCCGCAATCGCCTGCGGCGTGATTTCGCGATTCGACACTTCGCCGGGCTGCGGCTCGCGCATCAGCACATTCGCACCCTTGCTCAAACCTGCAGCAATCTCCGCCATCGTGGTGGAGCGCCGACCGATGCGCACCGGCGACTTCTGATATTTCCCACCGTTGGACGTGTACACGAAGCTCACCTGACCTTCGTGGAAAATCGACTGCACGGGCACGGCGATCGAGTCCGTCACTTCGCCCAAAATGATCTCGGCGTCAGCTCGCATTGATGGTTTCAGTTTCTGACTCGGGTTGCCGCCGTCCAGAAGGATCTTGACGGTGTACTCACGCAGGTTCGGGTCGCGCCAGCCGCCGGATTCCGCCAGCACGCCGACGCTCTTGACCTGACCGCTGAACACTTCGCCGCGAATCGCATCAACACGCACATTGGCGCGCTGTCCGGGACGAATGCGCCCGGCGACGCTCTCATGCACACGAACGGACGCCACCATCGAGGTGGTGTCCGGCAACACGATGAGCAGTTCATTGGGGCGCACCGTGCGGCCAATCTGCAGGCTGCCGTCGCCCGACATCGAACGGAAACGATTGTCGCCGATGCTCGTGCCATAGACGACCAGTCCGTCCGTCGGCGCCATGTTGACCGTCGCCGCGAGCTGCTCCTCAAGTTTTGAAAGACGCTCCTCACGAATCGAAAGCTGACGACGGCGATTGGTGACGTCTGCTTCCTTGCTGGCGAGGCGGCTCTCATTCAGCTTGAGCGTGCGGTCGAGTTCGGCCATGGCTTCTTCAAGGTCAGAGGTTTTCTGCTTCTTGTCGCGGCCGAATTCGTATTTCTCGTAGACCTCAATGTCCTTTTCGGCGAGCTCGACCGCGGCTTCGGCCTCGTGAAATTCGATCTGATCCCGCTGGTACTCGTCGTAGCTCAGAAAATCTTTCGCATAGAGCTCCTCTGAACGTTCAATCTTCTCCTCAAGGCGCTTAAAGTTTCGATTTGCTTTATCCACGGCTGTATTCAACTGCACGCGGCGCTTGGCGACTTCGCCTTCCTCCCACTTCTTCAAATCAATCGTCGCCAGTTCAACTTTCAGCTCGCCTTGACGGCGCGACGCTTCATTCTCGTTGAGCTGAATCGCCAGCGCATTTTCCGCCGCGATCAGGTCGCTGCGTGCGGCTTCGACGCTCAGGAGTTGATCCTCGATCGAACGGCGGATCGACTCGTCATTGATCTTGATGAGCAATTCGCCCTTCTTGACGCGGGCGCCTTCATCGACCAGTTCGACAATGTCCGCGGGGCTTTCAAGCTGGCTGCGGATTTCGGTTTGCTTTTCCGCTTCGAGCTCGCCGCTGGCAGTCACGAGGATGTCGAATGACTCCTCGCGAACGGTGTGAATGTCCAGCCCGCCGCTCGAGTTGCCGCCGGCGTTGAGGGTGCGAGCGATGCCGAGGGCGGAGACTCCTACCGCCGCGACGATCAACACACCCGCCACCGGGACGATCCAGCGTCGCGGCTTGTGCCGCTGGCGCGCGGATTTCGCCGCTGGTTGATTGGTGGATCCGGTCGAGGCTTCCTGCATGGTCATTCGCTCCCTGAGATTCCGACTGTTGCAAAGGGGCGAGGCAGACCTGAAGCCTCCACCCACTCATTCAAACCGCTGGGCGCCCCATATGGTTTCGCTGTGCCGCCTCCCCAATCCTAGGATCGGCAAGCGCCCAACTCTTCAAGAACTTTCGATCCTGTAGGGCAACGCCCGAGACGGCCCTCTATTGCCGATTCTTTCGAATGAAACGGGATTTTGGATGTCCGGTCGCGGCCTTTATTTTTACGGAGGCGGCGCCACCCCGCCCGCTGGCACGATGCGGATATCACCCATCCCCGGCAGCGGGTCGAACTGCCCCTCCCGGGTCACACGCATTTGCCCGGTCGAGAGCAGATAGTTCAAAATCGATACTCGAAGGTCGCGAAAGGCGAGGTCACGGGCATTTTCGGACTCGAGCAATTGATCTTCCGCATTCGTGATCTCAAGCGAGTCGGCCTCTTCAAGAACGAGCTGCTCAAGAATCAATTCGTTGATGCCAATTCGCTGTTCGGCAAGCGACAGACCGAATCGGGCCTGATCGATCGCCCGCACCGACGCCCGCGAGTCGACAATGACATTGTCCCGAAACTGCTCGTAGCCGCGGATGTCGCGCTCCAGGCCGATGATCGATGCTCGCAACTGGAGCCGCTCGATCTCGCGATCCAGCGGAAGCCCGAATGTCACCGACGCGTTGTATCCCGTCTCCTTGAAGTCAAAGTCGAAGTCGCCGTAGTTGTCGTTCGGATCCGATCCGATGCGGACGCCGCCATCCAGATCCAAATCTGGGAGCAACTGGTTCTTTGAGTTCGCGACGTCGCGCCGGGAGTCGTCGATAAAGTCGCGACGCGTCTGGAGATCCAACCGGTAATTCAGCGCCAGCGCCACCGCGTCTTTGGGAGTGATCTCCGGCTCCGGCACGCGAATTTCGACCGGAATGATGACCACCTCATCCGACACGGCGAGTCCCAAACGCACTTTGAATCGATCCAGCGCCAGGATGTACCGCTCCTGCGCATTAATCAGGCTGCTTCGAACGCCGAGCACCTGTTCCTCGAATCGGCGGGTTTGGAACGCGGCTTCACGCCCCGCCGCGACTCGTGCTGCGGTGCGTTCCTGCTGCTGCAAGCGGCTTCCCAGCGAACGCTCAAGGTTGGCGATCGCGGAGAGCTGGGCCACCAGATCGAAATAATCGACGGCAATATCGACAAGAAATACACGTCGAAATCGCTCGAACTGCCGTGCCGCGTAAACGAGATCGCGCTCCGCCTGAATCAACGACTCCTTGGCGATCGGACCGGAATTGCGCAGCAATGGGATGTTTGCGTTGATCGCAAACGTCGTGGCGGAGGAGTATTCGCCGGACACTTCCTCACGCAACATTTCCGCCGCGTTCCATATGAGTGACGCTTCGATGGCGCCGCCGTACGGCAACTGCTGCACGGCGCGCAATTCATTGATGATCGACAGCGTTGTGTCGTTGTTCGTCGTATCGAGATTGCCGTCGAGCGCCAGCCGCGTGTCGTTAAAGAAGCGAGGTCCGAAGCGATGTCGCTCAATCAGCAGACGAATCGCCGCGAGGATGTACTCCTCCTCGGCATTCAGAAACTCACGTGAAGACGCCTGTGCAATTTTGAGCGCTTCGCCGAGATCGAGAACTGTCCCCGACGCAGCGATATCGGCGTATTGGTCCAGCCGCGCCGCGACATCACGATCCGGCGGCGCTTGTTCGAATTCGAGATCATCCGCCGGCGGATTGACCGTTGGAGGTGTTTCCTCCAATTGGGTGTCCGTGCGGTAATCGTCCTTGGACTGGAAATCGCGTTTCGGCGCAAATGTCCCGCCGTCCACATCCGTGGCCGACGTCTCCAAAGCAAGATTGATGCGCCGGTCGGTGCCTTTCCCGCAGCCGATGGACCCAAGCGTGAGCCCTAGCAACGACACCACGGTGACACACATCGATCGGCGAACGACCTGTTGATGAAATCGCTGAAGCATGGCGGCGAGTGTACCCCTGCACTGTGAAGACGTTGCGGCGGCGCGCCGTGGCTCGTAAGGTGTCGGCCCGGCTCAGCAATTGCGCTGAGAAATGGCGTCGCGGGCGGACGCGACGTTCCCGAAGCCTGCGATCGCGCCCGCCATGGCGTCAATTACCCACGACGGACAGAGTTTCACGATCAACGGTCGCCGCCGCTGGATAGTCGGTGCGTCGATTGATTACGGACGTCTACCGCGCGAAACATGGGTTGATCGCATCAGAGCTGCACGTCAGGCGGGGTTCAACACCATCGGAGTCCGTGTTTGCTGGGCGCAGCATGAACGCCGCGCCGGGGAGTTCGACTTCTCCGGCGACCTCGACGTTCGCGAGTTCATCCGCGCTATCGGCAAAGAGCGAATGTTCGCGATTCTCCGTCCCGGGCCATTCATTGACGCCGCGTGGGACGCGGGCGGCCTGCCCGGCTGGCTGATCGACGGTCATCCCGAAATTGTTCGCACCGGCGATCCCATTTTTAAGGAAGCGGTCTCGCGCTGGTTCTCAGCGCTGTTCGATCAGGTGAAGTCCTTGCAACTCACCTCGGCGGGCGCCGGCGGGCCGATTCTTCTGGTTCAAAATGACCACGCGTGGTTCCGCGGCAATGAAGAGGCCGCCAATGCCTCCATCGGCGAAACAGCGCGGTATTTGCGCGAGTCCGGCGCCCGCGTGCCCATTATCAACGCGAACAATCTTTTCGCAGCCGCCGAAGGTGAACTCGACACATGGATCGGGGCGGACCATGTCTTCTCGACATTGCGCCAACTCCGCGCCGTGCGGCCGGACGCACCTCCAATCGTGCTGGACCTTCCGCTTGGCGACCAGCCCGCCTGGGGAGAAAAACCATCGTCGCCGTCGCCGGACGCTATCACGCGCATGCTGACGGAGACAATTAGCGCGGGCGGGCAATTCCTTGTTGATTCACTCTGCGCGGGAACGACGCCGGACTTCCTTGCGGGGCGGGACGCCCGTGACGATCAGCAATATTTCACTTCGGTCTTTGCGCCGGAAGCGCCGATCACGGCGGGCGGTCAGCGAACGTCCAACTACGCCGCGCTGAAGCGCATTGCGACGTTTGCGTCGAGCTTTGAGCGCGTGCTTGCCAATCTTGATCAGGAACATCTTCCGATTTCGATTCAGCCGGACGCTTCGGGCGATGCGATCTCCGTCGTTCCAATGACCGGAACACAAGGATCGCTCGTGACGGTGCTCGCTCCTGATTCGACCCGCACCAAGTCCGTTCAATTGGCGCTGCCCGACGGACGCCCGCTTGATGTGCCGCTGCCGACGCCGCCCGTGGCGCTATTGCTGCTGGACACACTCGTCGGCCGACGAGCCACGCTTGACTATTGCAACCTCTCCGCATTCGCCAACGTCGGCGATGTGTTCGTGTGCTACGGCAAATCCGGCACAACGGCCGAGCTGTCCGTCAGTGGCGAGGCGCTCGAAGCCACCATCCCCGGCGGGAAGTCGCCTGTCGTCATCGAGCACGAGGACCTCACTGTCGTGATTTGCTCCACGGAGCAGATTGACGCGACGATCGCGACGGAGAGCGCGATCTATATCGGCTGTGAAGGCGTGGACGCCGAGGGCGCACCGATCGCGCACAACGACTATTCGACATGCCATCGCTTCGGCGCTGATCGCTCGGCCGAAAAAATTGCGATGACAAGCAAATCGCCACGCAAGCGCCGTCCGTCATTCGGCGCCTGGCGCGCGGCCGTTGACGGCGCACTCAGCAACGACAAAGACAGTGCGGCATGGACCGCCCTCGACGAACCAAAGCCAAACGCAGAACTCGGCGCTTCGCTCGGCTATCTCTGGCTTCGCTGCGATCTGCGCTACGCCAAGACGAACAAATCAAAGCTCGGCTTTCTGGAACTCATGGATCGAGCGCACGTTTTCATCAATGGTGAGCCGCAGGGTTTGGTCGGCGGCGCCCTCGACGCCACCGCGAAGACACTCGATGTGTCCTTTGGCAAAGGCGAGCATGCGCTGACGATGCTGATTGATCATCTCGGGCGTCCCGCGGGCGGCGCCGGCATGGGACTGCCGATCGGCCTTCCGACAAATCTCTGGGATGTGAAGTCGTTCAAACTCAACAAGCCGAAGCTCGTCACCTCGCCGCCCGTGGCGCCAGTGAAGGAAATCGCCGGTCGTGTGTGGGAATTGCACGACGACGAGATGACCGACCCGAACCGGATTCAGTGGTTATTCACGTATCGCCGTCTGGCGCCGCTCTATTTTTCGATTGATGCGCTCCCGGCGCCGGCGCTCATGATTCTGAATGAAACGCCGATCGCGTGGCTCGCGCCCGGCGGACCGAAGGTGATTCGCTTCCCTGACGAGCCGCTCCGGCGCGGCGCCAACACGCTCGACCTCGCCGTTTTGGGCGACGCGTCGGCCGTCATCGAGGACTTTGTCAAAGCCGTCAGCGTCACCGAAGGCAAAGAGCCATTGACGAAAGACCCCGCGTGGTCGTGGGCGCCATGGGCGCCGCCGCAGGATGAACAGTTTGAAGCCGTCAGCAAGACGCAAATGTCGAGCTATTCCGGTTCGCCGGTGTGGTGGAACGCTTCATTCAACATGAAGCCAACCGATCCGCCCATCGCGTTCGATGCGAGCGGGCTTTCCAAGGGACAGGTACTGATCAACGGGCGCAACCTTGGCCGCTATGTCGTGTCACTTAAGGGCTGCAAGATCAACACGAACCTGCCGATTCCCATTCCGGCTACGTGGCTGAATGACAATGGAAGCAACGAAGTGACGATCTTCGACGAGTTCGGCGCTTCGCCGGAATCGTGCAAACTGGTCTGGTGCGCCTGACACCACCGTTGTTTATGACGATGACTTGGCTTCCATGCTTTCTGCGTGTTCCAGCCGGCGCTTCACCATCCATCGCACACTCGCATCTGCAATCCGCGGCGTCGCCATCGAAATGGCCATGCCCCAATGCACGAATCGACTCGTCCATACTTCCGGGCGCGGCTTGCGCAAACACTTCACGACCGCATTGGCGACGCGCTCGGGCGTTTGGATGAAACGTTCGCCTGAATGTTCCACTAGCCGCGCCACGTCGCTTTGCTGCTTGGTCACGTCAAAAAACTCGGTCTTGGTGCCCACCGGGTGCACGGAGGACACATGCACGCCCAACGGCTCAAGCTCAAGCCGCATCGCTCGGCTCACATGATTTTGCGCCGACTTCGTCGCGGAATAGGCGCCGTAATACGGCAACGCAAACTTCGCGACGCAGGACGAACAGAACAGCACGTGACCTTCGCGGCGCTCCAGCATTTGCGGCAGCGCCGGACGGATCGAGTGCATCGAGCCGAAAAAGTTCACTTCAAAAATCTGGCGTAGTTCTTCGTCGGTCATTTCGTGCATGGCTCGTTCAACGCCGAAGCCCGCGTTGGCGAACACGCTGTAGAGCGAACCGAACGCGTCGATGCCGCGCTCGATCATGCGTTCGCAGGATTCCGGGTCTGCGACGTCCACCGCGATCCACTCCGCGCGGCCGCCGGATGCTTGAATTTCGAGCGCCAAATCGCGTAATTTCTCTTCCCGGCGAGCCGCGACGAGCACCGGCATGCCGGCCCGCGCACATGCGATGGCCGTCGCGCGCCCGATGCCCGCTGAGGCGCCGGTAATGCAGATTGACTTTCCGTTGAGATCGATCGCCTTCGCCATAGTGCGGCGATGATATGCTGGTGCGCGATCCGTGACGGATTCAATCGTCACCAGGCAAGGGGCTCACCGTGATCTATGGAATCGTCGGACTCGTTGTCTTCATTCTGGACGTGCTCGCGATCATTGGCGTCTTGCAGAGCAACCTCGACACGGTGAAGAAGCTGATCTGGATTCTCGTGATCCTTTTCCTTCCGGTCGTCGGCATGATTCTCTGGTTCCTGATCGGGAACAAGACCTAAGCCGCGGGCTGTGGCACACTGGACGACGTTTCATCGCTCACGGCGATGTGCGCAGTCAAACCGCTGATCACATCAATCGCGATGTGCAGCACGATCGGCAGCCAAATCGATCCCGACACCCAGTACACCAGACCGAAGATCAGCCCCAGCGCGATGATCTGCGCCGCGTTCTTGGCGCCTTGATACAGATGCCCCGCGCCAAACATCAGCGCCGAGAGAATCAGCGCCGCCCACACCGGGCCGCCGAACATGCCGACGATCCAGAACAAGAAGCCGCGATAGAACACCTCTTCGCAGATGCCGGCGGTCACGGACAATCCATAGAACGCGCGCAATTCGCGTCTGGTGTGCGGCAGCAGGAGGCTCACGTCTTTTAACTGCGTGCGGATCTTCTCGCGTTCCGCGGGATCAGTGCGACATTTCAAGACTTGCATGGCCAGCGCGCCACTGCCGACCACAACGACTGCCGCGGTGATCCAGAACGCAATGCCTGATGGCGTGACGGCGCCCAGCAGCGCCGGCGAGCGATCCGTCCAGATCCAGAGCGCCACGAGCCCTGCAAACAAAAACCACTGCGTCGCCATCGTGGTGAAATACATCCGAATGCGGAGTTCGTGCCGACCCTCTCGCAGCGCCCGCTCCGCGGCGGGAGACTTCCACAACCCAATCAACGGCATCGCTAGAAAAAACGAGCAGGCGAGCACGTAGTCAAACAATGTCATGGCGATGTCCTTTCATGACGAGCACGCCGTGCGACTTATTCCGAAGCGTCGCCGCCGAAGACCCGTTGTGCTTGTTCGCGAAGCGCTCGTTTGGCTTTCTCGACGTTGCTCAGCGCATCGCGGAGCTGATCCAGCTCGCTCCGCCGAACGCTTAGACCTTCTCGAATGAACACCGCCGCGGCTTCGGATCGACTTCGTACGGCGCCCGTTTCGACCCAGGAGTCCAGATCCCGCGCGGTTGAGGCGTCCACCCGAACCATCACGACCTGATCGCGCGTGGACTGGCCCAGTTCGGTCACGCTGGATTTCAGATCCGGTGCGACACAGACCATTTTGACCTGCGCGGGTTCGCCGCAGGCGCCTTCGAGGTCGACACCGTGCTCCTTGAGCTTGGCGCTGATCTCCGCCCACAGTTTCTCGATGCCGCCGTCTTCCAGGCCTTCGCAACTCGTTTCGATGACGACCATGCCGCACCTCCTTGTCCTAGATTTGGAACGAATGTAATCAAATTACAAATTATGTCAATTCGTGTTGCAGTAATTCCGAAAATTGCCAAAAAACCCCATTTCCAGGCGATCAGGTTTGTTTCGAGTCGGAATCGTGGGCCTGCTTCAGGCCACATTGCCTCAAGCCAGGTCACACGAGCAAGGACCGGCCCGTCATCTCCGCCGGCTGTGGCAATCCGACCATTGCCAGCGCTGTCGGCACGATGTCCGCCAGTCGTCCGCCGTCGCGCAGTTGGGCGCCTTCGAACGCCGCGCCGACGACATAGAGCGGCACATCAAACGTCGTATGAGCGGTGTGCGGCGCCTTCGTCTTCTCATCCCACATCTGCTCGGCATTCCCATGGTCCGCCGTCACAATGCAGGAGCCGCCCTTCGCCAATGCGGCGCGCACGATCTCACCAACACAACCATCCACAAACTCGCACGCCATGACTGCTCCGGACAGCGAACCCGTGTGCCCGACCATGTCCGCATTTGCAAAGTTCACGACGATAAATGGCTCGCCGTCCGGCGCTTCGATGCGCCGAAGCACAGCATCGCACACGCCGCGGGCGCTCATCTCCGGCTGCAGGTCATACGTCGCGACCATCGGCGACTGAATGATCTCGCGGCGCTCGCCATCAAACGGAACATCCCGATAGTCGTTGAAGAAGAACGTTACGTGCGGGAACTTTTCCGTCTCCGCACACCGGAACTGCGTGACACCGATCGCCGACAAATACGAACCAGCAATGTTCACCATCTTCGGTGGCTTTGGAAACGCCGCGCTGCTCCATTGCGTCAATTCAACTTCATACGCCGTCATCATGACGTAGAGCAGATCGAGCTTGACGCCGCGATCAAACCCTTTCGCGCCTGTATCCGGCGACGCTTTCACATGCCCTTCGAATTCCGGCATGACGAAGGCGCGCGACAATTCGCGCGGGCGATCGCCGCGATAGTTCACAAAGATGACCGCATCGCCATCCGCAATGCGGCTTTCGCACTGCTCCTCCGGCGTGCCGATCATTGTGGGCGCGACAAACTCATCGCCCTTCTGCGTTTCGCTCATCGGCGCTTCGTAGTAGCGCTCAACGGCCTCAATCGCACTTGATGCGGTGGAACGGGCGTCTTGGCCGTTTTCTTTCGAACCGACCGTGCGCCCGGTCAAACACGCATACGCCTTCGCCACGCGCTCCCAGCGGTTGTCACGATCCATCGCCCAGTAGCGCCCGATGACCGATGCAATGCGCCCCACGCCGCGCTCGCGGCAGGCGCGTTCCACAAATTCAACGTATCCCTTGCCCGTATACGGCCCCGTGTCACGACCGTCAGTGATGCAGTGGACATACACACGCGTGGCGCCGCGCCGTTTGCAAAGCTCCAGACACGCAAACAAGTGCTCCAGAAGCCCGTGCACACCGGCATCCGAACAAATCGAGAGCAGATGCACCGATTTGCCTGAATTCTTTGCCGCATCAATGGCGCGGATCAACACTTCGTTCTCATAAAACGCGCCGCTGCGAATCGCGCGTGTAATCCGCACCGACTCCTGATCAACAATGCGTCCGGCGCCGATGTTCTGATGTCCGACTTCACTGTTGCCCATCGTGCCGTCGGGTAGGCCGACGTCCTCACCACTCGTCTTGATGAGCGTGCGCGGATACGTCGCATCGAGCCAGTCCGCCGTCGGCGTTGAGGCGATCTTGATGGCGTTGTACGCATCCTGATCCGGATGCGGATTCTGCCCCCAGCCGTCGCGGACGATCAGGACAATCGGCGTGTTCTTCAATTGCGGCGACGCCATGCGCACACCTCATTCAAATCGCATTTTCAGAGTTGATTCTCGATCAAGCCAGCGCCGCCAGCACGTCCTCAACCTTCACCGCCTGTCCCGGCTCGCGTGCGGACACCCACTTCACGATCCCGTCCTGGCCGATCAGCACCGTGCCGCGGCTCGCGACGTTCAATTCCGCCCAGTACAGCCCGTACGCCTTGCACACCTGCCGGTGCATATCCGCCAGCAGCGGAATGCCGAGTTTGCTTTGTTCCGCGAAGGCCTTGTGCGAAGCGAAGCTGTCGCAGGAAATCCCGACGACCGTCGCGCCCTCTTGCCCAAACCGCTGCTTGTCGCGCGTGAAACACTCCATCTCGTTCGTACACACGCTCGTGAAGTTCAGCGGATAGAAGCTCAGGACGACATCGCCCCCTTCGGCGAGCAGCCCGGACAGCGAGACTTCCTCACGGTCCTGATTGAGGAGCGTGAACTCCGGCGCTTGCTCCCCCACTCCGATCGGCGTCGGGCGAGCTTCCAGGTGGTCGTTCTTCATATGGTCTCATCCTCCAGTGGCCGACCCGTGCGGCGGCGCAAAATCAGAATAGCTCCGGCGCCGGGCGGGAGCGCGAAAGCGCCCACTCCCATTGCAAAACACAATCCTCTATACTGATCCCGGCGCGCACGGCGGCGCGCCGTCGTCCTCGGCATGTCCGAGCGTCAACGGAGGCGAGATGCAGACGCTCATGTCTCTCAAGGATCGATATGCGGATGTGAAGCGGCGCATTGAGCGCGCCGCTCGCATGACCGGACGCAGCGAGCGCGACATTCTTCTTGTCGTGGTCTCGAAATATGCGCACCCGGAGCAAATCCTCGAACTCATCCAGCTCGGCCATGTGGATTTCGGCGAGAGCCGCGCCCAGCAGCTCGCTCAGCGCTCCGCCATGGTGCAGGAGTGGCTCGGACGCCGGCAGACACTGCCTGCGGTCGCAGCGGCGCACCACATCGCCCGCGGCCTACGTGACCAGACGGGCGGCCCGTTTCGCGCCCCCAGCGAAATTCGCTGGCACATGATCGGGCGCCTCCAGCGAAACAAAGTCAAGAAAACCATCGAGAACGCGCGGCTGATCCACAGTGTGGACTCGCTGCGACTCGGTGAAGAAATCCACGCCGCGGCGATGCGGCGCGATCAGGTCGTTGATGTGCTGCTTCAGGTCAACACCTCCGGCGAACAATCCAAGCAGGGTGTGACACTCCCCGCCGCGATGCATGTCGCCGAACAGCTCGACACGATGGTGCACCTGCGCGTGCGCGGCCTGATGACCATGGCCCCGCTCTCCGACGATCCCGGCGATGCACGGTTCACATTCGAGCGAGGCCGCGAACTCTTTGAAGAGATCGGCAAAGCGGGCGTCGGCGCCGGGCACTTCAACATCCTTTCCATGGGGATGAGCAACGACTTTGAAACCGCCATCGAGTGCGGCGCCAATCTCGTTCGCGTCGGATCGGCCATCTTCGGCGATCATCCGCATGAGCCGGAGCCGGATGAGCCCGATGACGATTCGGACGATTGATTGATCGCGCATCGGGCCGGGCCGGAATCACACTCACTTTTCAATTTGCATTCGTGTTCAGGGATCGTCTTCAGCGACCGGCGCTGAAGCCGGTTGTCCGTGCAACACGGTGGATGGATGAGGGATCGGCGGCAAGCCGTGTGTTTCCCTCATTTTGTTTTGAGTCGCAAGCTCTGTTGCAAAAGTGCTTACGAAAATTGGGCTCACGTAGCCATAGGCAAGGCCGACCATGATGAATTCGTTTGATCCTGGGGAGGCATTCACGTCCGGATCAGGCCAGGCAACCACCAGCCACAAGTCTTGCACATTCGGCGCATTCACGTCCACACCCTGATACGTGAAGACGAAATCGCCCATGCGATATGCGACGACGTCGTCTGGAAGTTCATCCACGGCGCTTTGGATCACGCGCGATCGTTCGATCGCGGTGAGTGTCTCGAAGTCATCGAGTGGCCGACCTGCGATCAATGAATCCTCCGAGAAGGTCAAGGTGTCAGCTAAGACAAGGTCAATGGCTTCGAGGTCGCCGTCAGCAATCATTTCGACAGCATGGTCCATATCGGCGGCCTGCATTCGGACGATGAGCGCGTCGTTGACAAGATCCGTCTCGGAATAGCCGCTGAACCTGCCGCCACCGAGCGCTCCAAACCCGGCGCTCACAACCCAAATCACGAATCCAACAAACGCCAGTGCGCATATCGCCGGTGGCGTCAGCGTTGCGATCAGGGCTCGGGTGCGGCTCACGCGATGCGTTTCCGCAAGCATCAATCCCGAACTGATGCCCCACCAAATCCACGTGACTATGCCGAGGTAAAGGCCAAAGACTGGTATTGCGGTGGCAATATTGGCTCCAGCGCCGTAGCTGACCGCCTGCATGGTGCGTCCTATGCCGCGCGGCGCCCCTCCTGAAAGCAACAAGAGCCCATGCGTAAGCAAACCCCAGATCGCCACTGCGATCACCGCCGAAATGCCCGTAAGAACCAAACTGAAAAGCAAAGCTCCAAACATCATCGCCCCGAACATCGCGGCTCCCCCGACGCCGCCCATTCCGCCTCCGCCGACGACCCACGAGAACAGAATGAGTGAGCCATAACTGACGACGGTGAACATTATGAGCGTGAAAGTCGCAAACCACAGGGCAGAACCAACGCGTGGCGGCGATCCACTCATGCGTATGAGCTTGACGGGCGAAAACATCGACATCCAAATTGTGCGCAGCCATCCGCGGAAGAATCCGAAGCCTTTGCGCGACTCCCACGGATTCTTCCCGTGCATGAGCGTTGCGTCTTCTCGCACACCCTCGCCCGGCGTCAGCACCATCTCGTCCATGTCGATTTCGTGATGGCAGGACGAGCATGCGAACGTGCGCGGCGTGAGATGACCCTTCACCGACGTGCCGTAATACGCCTGATTGCAATGCGGACAGTGAAATGCGACGGCGCTGCGCGCAAATTCGAAGTCGCTCGGCACGAAGGCGCCGCCGCACTCGGGGCAGATTCGATCCCGAATTCCCCAGAGGGAGTAATCACACGTTTTGCATCGCATGGCGGCCTCCGTATGCGCTTCGGCCAGTGTACGGGGGCGGCCTGTGGTCCGAGAAATGGACGGCGTCCCGGTTGTTCCGACAACCGCAGGCCGGAGCGGTCCGCAATCCGGCGACGCGATTGAGTCCGCCGAACGATCGACCGATGGCGAGGTTTGCGTTGGCGCGCGGCCGGATGGAGGAGCCGGCTGCGTCGCCACGCCACGATGACCTTCCGATGGAGTGAGTGATGCCCCAGCCCGAAAGCCCAACCGAGCCGATTCGCAGTGAGTTTGCGCACGACCCGGACATGGCCGACCTCATCAACATGTTTGTTGAGGAGATGCCGTCACGCATTCAGTCCATCGCGGACTGTTACCGGGACCAGCGGCTCACCGAACTTCAGACGATTGCGCACCAGCTCAAAGGGTCCGGCGCGGGGTATGGGTTTGAGCCGGTGTCGCTGACCGCCGCCCAGCTTGAAGCCTCGCTCAAGACCCATTCCGACCTTGAGTCAATCCGCGATGAAGTGGATGCGCTGATTGATATCTGCCGTCGCCTCGCACCGTGACGCGCCCGGCGCGTTCTCACTTCGTTGATCTCCCAAGAGCATTTGCGTGGACAGGAACGACGAACAACCTTCCGTGCTTCTGATCGACGACTCCGTCGAGATCCTTCGCCTTCTGCAGGTGCGCCTCAGGAGCGAGGATGTCAATCTCATTACGGCGACGACGGGCATGGAAGGCATCCGCATTGCGGCGGAGCGCAAGCCGGCGCTGATTCTGCTTGATCTTGACATGCCCGTGATGGATGGCTTTGAGACCCTTCGAGCATTGAAAGAAGACACTCGGACTGTCAACATCCCGGTCATCGTGATCTCCGGCAGTGACGACACGGTGGACAAAGTCGCCGGCTTTGAATTTGGCGCGATTGATTACGTCTGCAAGCCGTTCAACCTTCCCGAGCTTCGCGCTCGCATGCGATCGGCGCTGCGCATTCAGCAGCTCATGAGCATGCTTGAGCACCGCGCTCAGATTGACGGCCTCACCGGTCTTTGGAATCGTGCGTACTTTGATCGTCGCCTCGAAGAAGAAATCGCCAGCCACATGCGCACGGGTCGTCCGTTCACACTCGTGCTGTGCGACCTCGACAACTTCAAGAGCCTGAACGACACGCACGGTCACCCGGCGGGCGACGCCGTGCTCCAGGGTTTTGCCAAGCAGCTCTCGGCGACGCTTCGTAAACAGGACATCGCCTGCCGCTACGGCGGCGAAGAGTTTGCGCTTATCCTGCGCGAGACGCACGCCGAACAGGCACACGCGCTCATCGAGCGCATACGAGAAACGCTTGAAACAACGCGCTGGCCGCGCCACCCGGAGCGCACGGTCACTGCATCATTCGGCGTGTGCGATGAGCCGAACGGCGACTCCTCCGTGCCGTCCTGCTGGCTGGAAACCGCCGACAAGGCGCTGTACGAAGCGAAGAAGCGCGGGCGCAACCGAATCGTTGTGGCTGGCGACCCGCTGCCCGGCAACGAAGTTCCGTTGTCCAAAGCGGGCTGAATTCGCCACCGCAATTGAAACTCACTGATGTGCAGCGAGCAGGCGCCGCAGCGTTGTCGCCACCGGCTCAGCAGTGCGATGGAGTTCGTATCGCCCCCGCGCGTGCCGAATGATCTGACGCGCCTGCTCGATATGCGCGGCGATCTGTGCTCTGCTCTGCTCCGCCGTGGCGCCGTTGCCCACCGCATGACGCATTCCGGATTCCGGATCGACAAGGGTTGCGCCAACCGGCGGCGCCGCGAGTTCGTCATCGGAAAGCACCTGAATCAGCATGACCTCTCGAAATGTTGACGCCAATTTGGAGACCTGGGCCACCGCTTCAGCGAACCCTTCCAATTCCTCCAGCGCATCACTGACGGCGATCACGAGATCCGCGGATGGAACATGCTCCGCCGCAGCTCTCAACAGGGCCGCACACGAAATATCTCCACTGGCCGTGACGCTGGAAAGGGAATGCGCGATCCGAGCCATGCCTTCGCGACCAGTCACCAGTGGCGAGGTCGCAATCTCACTTCCACCGGTGACCATTGCTATGCGATCGCCCTGCCGCAGCGCAATGGCCGCAAGCGCGGCGGCAACTTCCTGTGCGGCGCGAAGTTTGGTTGGCCAGGGCCGATCATCAAACGACCGAAACCCCATGGATTCAGACGCATCCACTGCGATGGCGACCGTCATTGGCGCTTCGTGGCGGCGGCGGCGAATGTGCAAGTCATCGCGACGAGCCGCGGCTCGCCAGTCCACGCGCGCGATTGGATCGCCGGGGCTGTATGGCTTGTAGTCATAGAACTCATCGGCGTCGCCCGTGCGCAGGGCGAGATGCCGCCCCGCCCCAAGACCATCCACCAAACGCTGCGCCACGAGAAGGAGATCCTCGGGCGGCGGCGCGTTCAACGCTTGGTCTGTTCGCTTTCGCATTTCAGGCTGCGCTAGGTGGCCAGGCGCCACGCGGCCCCGTCGCGCTCGACGCGCCGATACAGCGTGTCGCGCTCCACAGGGGTAAACCCGGCGTCACGAATGACGCGCTGCAAATCCCAGACGTTGGTTTCCTGATTCGTGCCGGCGCCGCCCACTTTGGTGATGTCGTACCACACGACGGTGCCATCGATGTCATCAGCGCCCGCCAGCAGATGCAGTTGCGACATGGCAAGCGTCTGCATGATCCAGAACGATTTCACGTGCGGAAAATTGTCCAGCATGAGCCGCGCGACGGCGAGCGTGCGGAGATTCTCAAGTCCGGACGGTCCGGGCAGGTGCTCGAGCGCTGATCCATCCGGGAAAAACGGCAGCGGAATGATGGTCTGGAAGTAGCCGCCGCGATCATTCATCGCCGGTGTCGGCAGTGCGGCGCCCTCGGCCGTCAATGTCACTCCTCCGTCAATGTCCGGTTCATATCCCAGTCGTTGCAGCGCTTCATCCTGCGCTGTTCGCAGCATGTCCATATGAACGAGGCGATCGTCCACGCTTTCGATATGCCCGTACAGAATCGTCGCATTCGTATTCAGGCCCAGTTCGTGCGACACGCGGTGCACGTCCAGCCAGACGTCCGAGCGGATCTTGCCTTTGAACGCCTCATCATGCACGCGATCGTCGAACACTTCAGCGCCGCCGCCGGGAAGTGAACCCAGGCCCGCCTCTTTGAGTTGTTCGAGCACCCAGCGAATGCCGGCCGTTCGATCCGCGCTTTTGAACTGCTTGGCGATCTTCGCAAGATGCACGATCTCAACCGCCGTGAACGCTTTGATGTGCAGCGTCGGCGCTTCTTGATGAATTGCGCGGAGCATGTCCGTGTAATAGTCAAACGGCAGATACGGATGCAACCCGCCGACGATGTGCATTTCCGTCGCGCCGGCGTCGCGGGCTTTCCGGGCCTCGGCGCGAATGTCGTCGATGGAGTGCTCATAAGCGCCGGCGTCGCCGCGCTTGCGATGAAATTCGCAGAACGTGCACGAGAGCGCACAAATATTCGAATAGTTCAAATGCCGGTTGATGTTGTAATACGTCACATCGCCGTGCATCCGCTGTCGCACACGATGGGCGAGCGCACACACACCCCAGACGTCCGGCGTGGCGTACAAAGCACGGCCATCCTCGAGCGACAGTCGCTTCCCGGCCTCGATTTTCGCCTCAATGCGCTCCAGCGAAGGATCGGCGCCAATTGCGGGCATGGACGTCGCGAATGCTGGGGCTGAGTCGATAACGGCGGGCACGGGCGCTCCTTTCGGTGCTTCACGGATCGTCCCCGATCCTATCACCACGGGATGGCCTTTGACGATTGTTCCGAATGTGAGACCACCCATTGGGCGCCCTCGCTCACCCCAATCCATGCAGACCGAACCCGTGATGAGCGGGTGAGTTCCGACCGTTTCAGCCTCACGGTCCCAACGTCGATATCGGATCGGCGAGCCGCGCGTCATGTGCGTCCGCCAGTCGAGTCCGGAAACGTCCAGAAATCCGCGCCGAGGCGACACCCCGTGACACACTCAGCAGATCGATCCATGCATGAACAAGCCTCCTCGCGATTCAGCGGCGAGGACGATGTTCTCAACATCATCAGCGGCGTTCAGTCCGAACTCGACCGGCTGAAGACAGCGCAGCGCAAACAGGCTGAAGAGCAAGCCGCGATCGAGAAGCAGAAAAAGGCGCTGGCTGACCGTCAGCAAGCGGTGGAGGGACGCGCTGCGGAGATCGAAGAAACCCGCGCCTCGTTCGACGACCGTGCCGCGGCGCTCGAAGCCCGAGCGAAGGAATTGGCCGACGCTGAAGAAGCGATCGAGCAAGCCCGCACGGAAACAGAAAGCCAGAAGCAGGAAATCGAGTCTCAGCGCGCGGCGTTCGAAAAAGAAGCAAACGCATTTGCGCAGCGCAAGCAGCAACTTGATTCCGACCTGGCGTCGATCGAATCGCAGCGTGCGGAGCTCGACTCTCGCACCGCCGAACTCGCAGCCAAGCAGCAGGAACTGCGTGACTCGCTCCAGCAGGAGTCCGCCGAGATCCGCGCCGAACGCGAAGCCTTGGAACGCGACCGCGCGACGATTGAAGAAAAGCAGGACGAACTGGAAGCGGCCGCGGCCCGCCTCGCCGAAGAGTCCGCCGCGCTCACGCAGCAGCAGACGCGCTTTCGCGAGAAGCAGAAGGCGCTTGAAGAGTCGTTCGCGACCAAACAGCAGGAAGTGGACGACCGCGAGCGCGAGCTGGCTGCCGAAAAAACCGGCGTCGAGCAAATGGCCCGCAACGCCAGTTCCCTCAAGAAGGAACTCGAGAAAGAGCGCGAGCTGCTCCGTGCTGAACAGGCGGAAGTCGAACAGGAGCAGCAACGACTCGAACAACAGCGTGCGAGCCTAGTTGAGATGCAAAGCCGTCTCGAACACGCGCACCACGAGTCGAGCGATCAGCAGGAGCGCATCACTGAACTTGAATCAACGATCGAATCGCTCGAGCAGCAGCTCGAAAACGCACAAGGCGCCGTCGAAAACGAGAGCGCCGCGGCGGAGCAACTGCAAACGCTGACCACTGAACTCGCCCAGGCCAACTCGCGTGCTTCATCGCTGGAAACGGAACTGACAGCGGCCATCGAATCACGTGAAGCGATCGAATCCGAACTTGCGGAACTGCGCGAACATGACGCACAGCTTCAGTCGGCGCTTGCATCCGCGAAGGAGCACGCCAGCGACGAAGCCGCTGATCCTGCCGCCATTGCCGAATTGACTCAGCAAGTTGAGAAGCGTCAGAAAGCGATCGAAGCGCTGGCGGAAAAGCTTCGTGAAGCACAGGAAGAAATTCAATCGCTACAGTCCCAGCTCGCCGCGGCGCCGGGCGCCGCCCCCCTTCCGACGGGGATCGACTTGAAGATGCGCCGGTATCGATTGCAGCGCGTTCGCAAAGCGCTGCGCAAGCGCGCCGCAAAGATCCAGCAGGCGAAAGAAACCATTATCGCGCGTCAGCAGGAAGCGGAAAAAGTCATCCAGCAGCGTCAGTCGCTCGCTGCCGCCCGCGCCGAATTGCAAGAGCGCGAGCAGAAACTGGCCGCGAAAGCCGGGAAGTCACGCGCCGTTTCGTCGCTTTTCCTTGGTGTCATTGCGATCCTCGGTCTCGGCGCCATGAGCTGGGCCGTGGTGGATCGCGTGTTCCCCGCGACGTACGCCGCAAGCGCGACACTCGCCGCCGACGCCACCAATGGAGCGCTTACCGCGGAGCAGAACGAGGCTTGGCTGAACTACATTGAACAGTTGGCCAACGATCCGCGCCTGATGGAAGTCGCGTCGAACCGCATGCGTCGTCGCGGCATCACCGAACTGGCAAGCGCCGGCGCACTGACGGCGCGCCTCGGCCGCGATCTCGATCTTTCTTCGCCGACGCCCGGACAGCTGAAACTGTCCTTCAAGGGTGAAGGCGCGGACCGCACCGAGCGTCTGCTGGACACGTACATCGCGGCGATGGTTAGCGTCGCCAATGATGCGCGCGAACGGCGCATGGACGGGGCCTCCACGGTCGTCGCAGCTCCGGCGACGGTCGATAGCGATCCGATCGAAGACCCGCGCCTCGTGTACGCCGGAATCGGCTGGGGCGCCTCATCACTGCTGATTCTGTTCCTAGCGATCGGTTTGTGGGTGCGCATTTCGATTGCCCGCCGCAAGTTCGACCAGGAGAATGCACAGATGCTCGCGGTCGGCGGACAGTCATTCTCGTAATTGCCGGCGGCCCTTGAATTTGGTTCAGAGTGTTGCGCCCGTCCTGCGCATAAAAAAAGCCCGGCCAAACCAGCCGGGCTTTCATCGTTCAGGTTAAATCTTTGGAACTCTGATCAGAGACTCAGAAGAAGCGGGGAAGCTTTCTCCGAGCGGGCGGTCGGCGGCACGATGGCCAGCGGCACGCCATGTTCGATTTCCGTGGTGATCGGCGTTCCGCTGAGTTTGCCGCTCGAGGCAAACGTCGTGATCGGGCGCTGCACATCGCCACTGTCATTCACGATGACCAGCGTGTATTCGCCTTCGACTTCGGGCAGGTCGCTGGTCACGAGGTACGCGGTGCGAGTCTCGGGATCGATGAGGATCGCGGCGCGAGCGCGGTGGCCGTCAACAACTGGCTGGAACGAAACTTTGACCGTTCCGGGGCTGAGCAGGCGATCCGTGAAGTCGCGTCCGAGGTCCTGAATCATCATCTGGGTGAGGTCGCGATCGCGGAAGTCCTGCAAGGCCGCGTCGAACGTGTCTCGCATGTAGAACCCAACGGCGATGAGCACGATCGTCGCGGTGGCGAAACCGATGCATGCCGCCCGCCACAGCGGAGAGACCGCGCGGCGGATTGACCATTCGTTGGATCCAATCCTGGCGATCACTCCCGAAGCGCCAGCGGGCGCCATCGCCGCCATGGCTTCGCGGACCGCGACCAGAACGCGGTCGCGCAACGACGCCGGGGGCGATACGTCCGGAAGCGTGTGCTCCAGGTCGGTGAGACGGCGTTGTTCGCGCCGGATCTCGTCCTTCAACGCCGCAGGCGCTGAATCGAACGATTCCTCGAACGCCCGGCGCTCATCCGCGTCGAGCAGACCGAGGGCGTCCAGCGTCGCCATCTCGAATAGGTTCTCTTGGTTCATATCACAGGCTCCTCGCCGACCCTTTCCCGCAACCGGACCAAGGCGCGGCTCAGCGTCGATTTGATCGTGCCGAGCGGCTTGTCCAGTTCAATTCCAATCTGCCGAAGCGTCTGTCCTCCCAGATACGCTCGCGTGACGACCGTTTTCTGAAGCTCCGGCAGTTGTTCGATTCGCTCCATGAGCGCTGAGTAACGCTCGTCTGTTTCCATATCGGACGCCGGGTGGGATTCCTCCCCCGCCGGCATCCATTTTTCTTCGAGCGCGACTTTCGTCTTCACGCGCGCTCTTGCTCGCCTGAGCCGGTCCACCAAGTACCGGCGTGAAATCAAAACCACCCACGTCGAAAGCGCCGCCCGCTCTGGGTCATACCGGTCCGAGGTTCGCCAGAGGCGAACGAAAATGTCTTGCACCGCATCTTCTGCTTCCGACTGCGTCGGCATCATCTGATATGCGAGGCGATAGACCAGCCCGCCAAACCGGGAATACATCTCGTTGATCGCGGCTTCGTCATCGGACGCAACCGCTCGCATGAGATCGTCGTCGGATTCGTACGGTCTGCCTGGCACGGGTGCTCTCGCGCTGGCTCCTTCCAAACTAAGACGCCACCGAAACGTCGATCCGTCAGCGTTCCGGTTCTCTTTCGAGAAAAAGTCTCTTGCGGACATTGTACGCCCCAGTTTCAACTTCGGATCCCAAATCTTCTTGATTTTCGTGTTTTGTTCGGGTACAAATTCACCAAAGATAGCAAATCCACGTAGGGGCATTAGCCCTGCGAAAAATCACGAATGCTACTTGTGTCCTTGAGCCGATGTGTGCTATAATCTCGCGAACGGCCCTCCGGCTGGCCGGAGATGGATGGTGGACACAATGCGAACTCGTCAATACACGACGACAGAATTCGCTCAGTCTTGCAGGAATCCTCACGGATCCTTCGCCCATCGTTCAGGCTTTTCCATTCTTGATTTACTCGTTTCCATCGCCGTGATCGGTGTGTTGCTTGGCATTCTGACACCGACGTTGTCGCTGGTGACGGAAGCCGCCCGCCGCGTGAAGTGCCAAAAGAAACTTTCGGACAATGGTCTGGCGCTCACGATGTACGCCGACGATCATCGTGACACGTTGCCTCCGAGCAATGTTGCTGAAGACATCTACAGCGTTGAAGCATCTTCAAACGCTGAGATCATTCAAAGCTCCACGCTCATGCAACTCGCGCATCGCGGCGCCAATGATCCCAACAACTTCGACGGCCTCGGTCGACTGGTGGACGAAGAGTATCTCTCCGGCGCCTCAACGCTGTATTGCCCGAGCCACGCCGGCGATCACCCGCACGAAGACTACGAGTCCTCATGGGTGGAGCTCGGCAGCGAGATCGTCATCAACTATCACTACCGCCTTCTCAGTGATACGGACAAGCTTGCGATGCTTGATCCGAACACGACGCTCATCACTGACGGAATGCGTTCCGTCGCTGACTACAACCACCGCTCCGGCAACAACATGCTCAAGGCGGACATGAGCGTGGTCTGGTACTCGGATGAGAGTGAATACATCACCTCGATGTTGCCGCTGTCCGAAACCGTGCCTGGCGCCGGTATTCCGGTCAGCGCTTCCTGGACCGTGCTGGACACCGGTACGCCTCCGGAAACCACGCCGGTGACGCCGCAGGCTCCGAACACGAACGCTCTGATCTGGGATTGATCGCGTTCCCGGCAGCCCTTCTCACCTGAATTGAATCGATCCATTGGATGTGGGTGTGCGCACCGGAAGGTGCCACGCGGCGGCTCCATTCCCGTATAGTCCGGCTGGAATCAACCGTACTTTGAGGGATCACTGTCTATGACTTTTCACGCGACCGTGCGGCACGCCGCGATGACCATGCTCCTTTCAGCCACTGCCATGACTGCAAACGCACAATTGACTCCGGACCGCGAGTACTACGGAATCAACCGCCCCATTCCCATGCGGGTTGCGGCGCCGTCGGACACGGAAGGCCCCGTGTCCATTCACTTGCTCGCTCCTGGCGCCAATGGAAGCGCCGACGCGACCATCGTCGCGCAGCAGGAAGTCGAAGTCGGCGGCGTGGACCTGGCCGGCCTCTTCCCAATCCTGTGGACTTCAGAAAACCCGAAAACGCTCTACGCCCAACTCGTGGTCAATCACGAGGGCGTCGGCCCAGCTGTGGTTCTTCAGCCACTCCTCACCCCCATCAAAGCACGGGCTGTCGAACGAAGCGTGCAATTTGCGCCGAACCAAAACCGTTTGTATTCCGGTTTGCGTGCGTACGTTGATCAGCACATCGTCTTCAGTACGACCGAAGGTGAAATCGAAGTCGCGTTGCGGCCCGATCAGGCGCCCAACACCGCGTACAGCATTCGCTCACTCGTCGATGGCGGGTATTACACCGACATCATTGTGCATCGCGTCGTCCCCATGACCAACGGGAATCCGTTCGTCATCCAGTTTGGCGATCCGACCGGCACCGGCGGCGGCGGACCGGGGTACTTCACCGATCTTGAACAAAGTTCACTCGCGCATGATTTCGGCGTGATGTCGATGGCGCGCACCTCCGACCCGGATTCCAACGGCTCGCAGGTGTTCATCTGCTTGAGCCGCGCCGGCACAGCGTTTCTCGATGTGAATTACGTCTCCTTCGGACAAACAGTCCGCGGCGCCGACGCCATCATGCGCATTGAGCAAACGCCGCTGCAAGGGCCCAACAGCCAGAAGCCCATGAATCCGCCAGTCATCGAGAGTGCAAAGCTCGTGCCCGCGCCGCCGTACGGAACCGGTCCCAAGCCGGTGACCAGACCGCCCGCGTCAGACGGCTCGCGCTGAACGGGTGACTCCACATTCTGAATTCGCATGTGAACGCCGGCCAGCAATCGCCGGCGTTTTTCGTTGGAGTAGACCGATCACGAATGCAGTGCGCGCCATTTGCTCACCGCTTCCGGTTCGCGTGGATAGAGAGGGGCGCAACGAAGTAATTCAGTGGCCGGCAAATCCCACGAGAGCGCCAGGCACATTTCGGCGCTGAGTCGTGGCGGCACGATCTGCACGCCGCATGACGACGCCGCGCGGGCCAGCGACTCCGGCAAATGCGCATCCGCCAGAAGCGCGCCGCACGAAACAGCGCTCAAAGCGGCTGTGAGCCCCGCGGCGTCAAGCACCTGTCCGTTCTGCGCCGCGTCGCACTGCTCCACCACACTCGCGTCACGTTTCACAAGGGCGACCCATGCGGATTCACGTTTGCTCGACAGCGCCACGGCGGCGTAATCAATGGACGCATCTGATTCAAAGCATGCCGCCGCGGCGATGAGCGCCGTCGGCGCTTGCACACATTCAGCGCCCGCAACTTCCGCAATCATCTTGGCCGTGGTCACCGCCACGCGCAGGCCGGTGAATCCGCCGGGGCCGATCGACACCGCGATTCGGTCTAAATCACGCGGTTGAAGTCCAGCGATCTGCATCGCGGCGTTGATCGCGGGCATCAGCGCATCGTCGTGCCGCGACTTTGGCGTCAGCGCCTGCACCGCCAGCGTTTCGCGGCGCCCGTCTGCGTGCTGAACGCCCACGCACACATCGCCGGCGCCCACGGAAGGGTTGCTTGTTTCAATCGCGAGTGTCGTGATTGGCTTCGCTGAATCGGCCACGACGTCAGTCTAGCCGTCCTGCTGTGCGATCATGACATCGATGCGCTCAAGGCGTTTTTGATGAGCCGGCCGGTCCGGCTCCAGTTGAACCAGTGCGGCGATGTGCCGGCGTGCGCGCTCAAGGTCCTGCTCCATGAGAGCGGTCCGTGCCGCCAGTTCGCGGAGGTTGGCGTCGAACGGCGCGATGGTGGTCGCTCGCTCTGCCTTGGCGCTGGCGAGCGCCGATTCACCCGATTCGGAGTAAAGCCGCGCCAGCGCCGATGCGAACGTCGGTGACGATTGTTCACGCACATCGAGAAACTCAAGATGCTCCGTCGAGTTTTGACGCAACTCTGGATCGTTGCTTTCGAGGAACAACCGCGCCAGCAGCTTGTGCGGGGCCGGGTCCACCGGACGAGCCGCCGCGTATCGCTCCAGCAGCGGCGCCATCTCCATCGTCGGTTCACCTTCGGTGGCTTCCAGCGCAAACCGAATCTTGAGGTCGAGCACGTCCGGATGTTCCGGGTGCTCTTCAAGCCACGCATCAACCAATGCTTCTGTTGGCGTCATCAGAGGCGGCGTGAATTGCCCGCTGCTCACGCCAGCGCCGCCGGCGCGCATGGCGGTGTCGATTGCGAAATCCGCCAAGGCGTTGCGCAACTCGCGGCGCGTTCCCGGATCCTGCAATGTCTCTTCAAGCAGCATCGAACTCAGACTCGGCTCCGGCAACATGCCCCACGTCGCGGCGTCGGCACGAGCCCAAACGAGAAAGTCACTGAGAAACTCGGCTCGATCGATCCCGAGCACACTCGCCATCGCTTCTCGCTCGCGCACACCTTCGGCATACAGGTCCATGAGTCGCAAAGGGGCTTCGGGGCCGAAACGCTCGACGATGTATTCGTACATCCAGTGACCTTGCGCATAGGCCTGACCACGATCCGTCGGCTTCTTCGGACGTACGAAGGCGATGTTGATTTCCTCCATGTCGAACAGCGAACCGTTCTTCAAGGCTCCGACCAACAACTGGCACGTCGAGTAATCCCGCGGCGCCCCCTCCAAATATACGGCCGCGGCTTCGGTAAACCAGTGCGGAATGCGATTTCGAGTCCGTGAAAGCGTCACCGTGTGCACATACTCGTGCCGGATCACGCGCACCCAGTCGTATTCACCGGTGTGATTTGGACCGATCTTCGGCGCTTCCATCGCGATCACAGGGCCGGTCGCTGCGGCGATCGTGTGAATCGCAGGCATGCCGGTGATGCGCACCGCAAACCACCGGTGGTTGGGCATGAGTTCGATGATGGTCTTGCGATCTGGCACATGATCGAGCGCGCCCGCGACAATCGCATGGTTCACTTCAAGCGGCGCCAGCATTTCCTCGGCCATCATGCGATCGATGCCCGGCTGGAAACGAACAATGAAGTGCTCGCTCTCTACCGTGTCAAATGCCTGCAAGTCCCGAATCAACGTCAGACTGTTGTCCGCGCGAACCTGGAACGGATCAAGTTCGGCCACGCGCGTCAGCGCCGCGAGCGCTTCTTCGTCGCGCCCGGCCTGCAATTCGAGAAGTCCTAATTCAACCAGTGGCGGTGGCCAATTCGGCTGGCGCTCCGCAGCGCGACCGAGGTACTCCGCCGCTTTGTCGTACTGGCGTGCTTCCGAGAGGGCCCGCCCCGATTCGTACAATGCCAATGGCGAGCCGGGGGATAATTCGTCGAACGCTGCGATGCGCTGATCGGCGCCTTCGTAGTCGTAGCGTACGGCTTGCGCAGCGGCGCGCATCGCCAGCGCATTTCGATATCTCGGCAATCGTTCAATGGCTTCATCCAGCGCTTCCGCCGCGCCGTCGGGGTCGTTCTGGCGCAGTCGCGAGCGCGCCGTGACGAGCGCCGCGAGCGGAGAACCAAGTTCGGGCGCGTCCGGCAACTCAGCGGCAAGCACATCGAGCCGCTCGGTGATCTGTGCCGCGCCATCCATATTGAAACTGTCGACTGCAATCTGTCCGAGCAGCGCCCATGTTTCCGCCGAACGCGGATTCATTGAAAGCGCCTGCACCGCCGCATCGCGGGCTTCGCGGCTGTTGTCCTTGTCGTACAGCAGTTCCGCCTCGGCGAGATACGCGGGCCAGTACAGGCGATCGAGTTCATCGCGCGATCGCGCCAGCAGCGTCATCATTTGGCGGTAATTGGAGGCTGGCTCGCCGCGCAAGCGGGCGCGGATGGTCATCGCGCGCACGCCTTCGACCAAATCCTCGGCGCTTTGTGATTGATTGCGAATCAGTTCGGCGACCACCGGATCGATCGCGGCGTCCGCTTCTTCGAACCGACCAAGCTGTTCCAGCGCCGCCGCACGAATCCGCCGGGATCGAATGGATCGCGCGCCAGCCAGCGCTTCAAGAGCGGCTTCAAGATCGCCGCGCTGCAACAACGCCTCGGCGCGATCCTCGGCGGGGACACTCGGATCATTGAACACGGGGTCATCCCACACGCCCATGTCGAGCGCCGCCTTTGCACGCCGCGACGGTGTATCGAGATCTTCCGGCGACCAAAGACCGTGAAACACACGTTTGTTCTGCGCTTCTTCATCGCTGAGATACGCCGCTTCGACGGCGCGCTCGACGCTGGTCGAAAGTGGCGGTGCTTCCGCAGCGGTGACGGCGCTCAATTCCTCGGCTTCGATCTGAGCAGGCGCCAGGGGCGCGAGAAGCGCAGCGCCAAGCACCGCCACGAAGAAACGACGCACGATTCGAACTGTGCTTCCTCGTTTCATTCGCCGCGAAACTCCTTGATCTCCACGTCCCAGCCTTCACCGGCCGGCGGCGCCTCGATGTTGAATACGGTGCTGGAAATCGGCTTGTTCTTGCGTAATCCGACCAACTGAACAAACGATTCATCGCCACCCCGATTGATCGTCTTGGCGAGCCTTGGGAGCAGCGTCTCCTGGTCGTACCACAAACGAATCTCACGAAAATCATCATCGTCCGGACGATCAGTGCGCGGGGTGAGCTTGAGTTGCAATGTGTCAGCAACAAACGTTCGCAATGATTCCGATTCGTCTTCCAGCCCAACTCTCGGACTGACCAGTTCGACGTCGTAGCGGGCCAGCACGTCCGCGGCGCGCTGGCCAATGGGAATTGGCAGTGGTCCTTCACCGAGCCGAAGCGGATCAATCGTCTCACCGGGCGGCGCGATCTGACGTTTCACGAATTGCTTTTCGCGCGGACGCCGTTCAATCAGCCATTCGCCGTCGAAAATCCACTCCTGCGGATCAACATCGCGCCGAGGGTGGATGTAAAGCTCGGAAAAATGGATGGCGAAGAGGCGCTTGGCCCGTTCGCCCTCCGCCGCCGGCTTTCTTTCGAAATAAAGCGTCCCGGCGCGAATCTGTTCATCGCCTTGCAGCAGCATGCGCCGCGTGTACCGGATGCCGGCTTCCAGTGTGTTCAAATCCTGATCAGCGGTTTCGAGCGCAGCGAGCAGTTCCGTCGCATTCGCGAATTCGCCAGCCGGCTCATCCTGCCCCGGCGCCACCGCGCTGAGCGACACCGCAATGATCAGTCCAATCCAGAGTGGGAGCGTCCGTGCTTTCATGGCCAAACTCTATCACCGTCGCCGCGTTCGGAGTCTTCATCCCTCATACCGGCGGCTCAGGCGTGGATTGCAACACCCCGCGATTCGAAGCGGTAGGCTTCTGATGCCCCCTGGGGCCACTCGACCCGGAGAGTTCGTGGAGTTCTGAAACTGCTCCGCTCTCAGACGCTGGAACACCATTTCAGGAATGACTCGCCATGCTCAAGACGTTCACCGCTGGTTCACTCGTCACTTTCGCGTCGATCGCGCTGCTCGGCTCCGTCGCCTCCGCCGCGGATCGCACCGAATCCGGCAAGACCCTGGTCGTCCCGGACGATCATGCCGCGATGGGCACGGTGTATTTCGTGCACTCCGGCGCGGACGCTCAGATGACATTCACCTCAGACGCCGCTCTTGAACACATCAAAGGCGTGAGCAATGAAGCCGTCGGTTACGCCGTCGCGTCCGAAGACGGCTCCGCGGCGTCGCTCCTCAAGGGTGAGTTCCGCGTCCCGATCAAATCGATCGATACGGGCATCCCCATGCGCAATGAGCACCTTCAGGGCGCCCGCTGGCTGAACGCCGAAGAGCACCCCGACCTCGTCTTCGTTCTGAACGGCGCGGAGAAAGTCAGCCGCGCCAAAGGCGAAGCGCCCGACGGCATGGAAATCTGGAACGCCGAACTCACAGGAAAGATGAGTTTTCGCGGCGTCACCAAAGACTTCACGACCCCGGCGCGCATCACCACGATGAAGGAAAGCCCCGTCACCAAACGCCGCGCCCCCGGCGATCTCTTAATCATTCGTTCCGATTTCGAAATCGACCTGCGCGAGTACGGCCTCAATGACCCTGGCATGAGCGCCGGCAAAGTCGCCGAAGTCGTCGAAGTGGATGTCTTCCTGCTGCTCTCGACGATTTCGCCCGACGAACTCCGCCGTCGCTAATTCCACGTTGGACGAAAAATCCAATGGTGCCGTGGTCTTGGGCCGCCCAAGGCCACGACCAGCACAATTCAACACGAGAACCGATGGCACGGGCGTCCCGCCCGTGTAACGGAGCAACAGCGAACAAACTCACTCCACCCGGCTCAAGAACGTCCGCAAGATCCCCGCCGCCGCAATCGCATCGCGGCGGTTTTTCTTTTGTCCGCGCGTCATCCCCGTTTGCGCCATCGACCAGTCCGCATCCGCGCTGGTGAGCCGCTCATCCTCAAAATGAATTGGCAGCGACACGTGCTGTGCAAGCAGCTCCGCAAACGCGCGCACGAGCTTCGCTCGCGGCCCCTCCGAATCATCCATATTCAAAGGCAGACCAAGGACCAGCGCCCCAGCGCCCTGATCTTCAATCGCGGCGATGATCGCCTGAATCAATCGATCCCCCGGCTGCAGCGGCAATTCAAGCACGTCCAGCGGCGTAGCGATGCGCGTTTCATCATCGCCGACCGCCAGGCCGGTCCGCTTGTCGCCAAGATCAATTGCCAAATATCGCATGAGATGAGGACGACACTGCTACACGCCGACCACGATGTCCACGGAGGTTATTGCGTCCAGTTCGACAGGAGATCGGCAAGATCAGCGCCATTGACGACGCCGTCCACAATGATGTCAGCGCCCGTACCTTGCCCGTCAGAACCCCAAACAGAGAGAAGCGTCGCCAAATCGGCGCCATTCACCAATCCGTCGCCATTCAAGTCCGCCGGCAACGCAACCATGGGCGAAAACACTTCGACATACACTGTATGCGTTGCGGACATTCCAAACGAATCAGTGACGCGAAGCGTCACCGGCGTTTCACCTGTTTCGCCAAACGTTGTCGACACTTGAGGGCTTCCCACCGTTTCGAACAGCCCATCTCCGTCGAGGTCCCAGTCGAAAGATGAGTCGAAGAGCAGCGCCCCTGTCTCGTTCGCAAACGAAAAGAAATCACCGAAAAAGTAGCACTCGACGCCAACTTCGACTCGTTTATCAATTCCTGCATATGCAAATGGAGGCAACGCCTGCCCATTGATTCGAATGCCCATGTCGTAAAGCTGCACAATCTGATCCACCGGTTGATTCGGCCCCTGATCAAACACGCGAAGCGTGTATTCACCGGCAGGAACGCCAAATAATTCCTGGACTTCATTGGCCCCGGGGCCGCCGGACACGGACGATGCGAGCACGTTGGCGCCTGTCGCGTCACGCAGCTCCCAACCGAGATCGCCGGCGCTCGAAGCATCGACGGTGATAAACATGAGCCCGGTGAAGTCAGTGGAAACGGTGTAAAGCCCGCCCGTGGGCACGACAGCCAGTCGCACACTGGCCGACTGACTCAATGAGAATCGATACCAATCTTCGTCCGTATTGTTTGGTGCGGCGGCGCCATTGGTCGAAAGCCTTCGCTCCGCAACGGCGCGTGCAGTCGGCGCCGTCAAATCACCGTAGTCAACGGCGTTCTCAGGAGCGTGATTCATGAGTGGCGCGTAGTGGTCGCCATAATTTCGACCGGCGCCGCGCCATTCATCGACACCGGTTCCTCCGAGCACAAAACTTCCGGCCAGTAGGGTCCCCGTCTCCATGACTTTTGTTCCGTCGGCAGGGAACGTGTGGTGAAACCCCAGGCCATGCCCATGCTCGTGCGCCATTACGCTCCGAAACAAGACAAAATCATTCGTGGGATCGATGAGCAACGCCGCCCCGAGAAGATTGTCCGTCCCGAACCAGGACGTATTCACAAACATGTCGCCGCCGCCCAAGAGTGTGAACGACCCCTCCACGTGTTCGCTCGGAAAACCGTTGTAGGCGATAGCGCCCGATGTCGGCGCGGGCGCCCCGCCGATTCGAATATCCCCTCGCGAGTCGACAGCGACGACGGATTCATTCCATGGCGCATTGTCGTCCGCGACTTCTCGGTATGTGATTCCTCCGGCGACCGCCCAGGACGCCAAACCTTGCCGCACATACTCACGACCGAGCTCCACCGACCCGAACGTTTCAAGCAACCGCTGATTCAACACGTTTGGACCGTTTTCACGAAACGGGTTGCCCCATAGGACATTGTCATCAGGAAAGCTGTAGGTCAACATGACGGGCGTGGCTTGAAATGGAGATCCAAGATTCGCCGCACCAGTCCAGACGAGATCAGAGGTGACGTTGAACTCGACTCCTTCGTCAACGGGCAATGGGCCAAAGCTCTTGAGAATCGAAATCCACTGATTCACACCAAGCATCGGTGCGTAATCCACACCCTCGCTTGCGAGCCGCTTCGCAAACCAACGCTTTGCGGCGGCAGCATCCTCAAACTCTGATGCGACGATCGTTGCGGCTTGCTGCAGGGCGCGACTTCCATACATCGCAAAAAAATCTACATCGGCGGACGCCGACGAAACAACCAGAACGGAGGCCGCCAATATCGCACGATGCTTCATGAATAAACTCCCAGTTTCACAAGGTGCGATCTCGTGTTTCGAGCGCACAAGAACACGACCCGAGTATAAGTCCAGGTCGCGAGAGAACACATCAAAAATGTCACGATTCAATCCCGCGGCGAACCAAAATATCGCCGATCTCCGATTATGACATGCTTACGACGCCGCGCGACCCGCGGGCTACGCCCGACTCATCCTTCGCGGCGCCCATCGCTCCCGTGCGCACCACTTCACCCGGCAGCGGGCTGAAGCGTGATCCCGCCATCGGCACGCGGCGATTCTGCAGGTCTGACTTCGGCAGCAGTGGTTGAATCGCGAACACGACGCCCAGCACCACGGCGTTCATCGCCAGCATCTGCCACCACGCTGTCCATTCCATGAACACCATGACGGCCGTCAGAACGATCAGCGCGATCGAAAGCGGAATCAGCGCATTCCACGCCAGCTTCATCACTTGATCCCAGCGCACGCGCGGAATCGTCCAGCGCACCAGCATCATGAACGCGATTGTCAGCAGTACTTTGCCAAAGAACACCGTCACTTTCAGCAGCGCGGCGCCGATCCCCGTCGCCTCCGGGCTGAGCCACGGAATCAGCGGCAGGTGATAGCCGCCGAAGAACAGCAGCATCAGGAACGCCGAACTCGTGATGAGGTGCGCGTATTCCGCCAGCAGGAACATGCCGAAACGCATCGAGGAGTATTCCGTGTGATACCCACCGACGAGCTCCTGCTCCGCCTCCGCGTTATCAAACGGCGCGCGGTTCGCCTCCGCGAGAATGCACACGAAGAAGAGAATCGCCGCCAGTGGCTGCGACAACACATACCACCCGCCGGCGACCTGCTGCTCAATCAACCGTTGCGGCTGCACCGCGCCCGAAAGCAGCAGCACCGCCAGGATCGAAGCGCTCAGCGGGATCTCATACGAAATCATCCCCGCTGTGGCACGCAGCCCGCCGAAGAATGAATATTTGTTGTTCGAGGCCCAGCCGCCAAGCGTCACGCCGTACACGCCAAGCGAAGCGACGGCGATCAGGAAGATCACGCCGACATTCACATCCGCACCTGCGACCGTCACCGGCCCACCGGCGATCGTGCCGACGAGCGGCAGCGTGATCTCAGGCATTTCCCACACGCCGCCCCAAGGGATCACCACCCAGCCGATCAGGGCCGGGATGATGATGAGCATTGGCGCCAGTGTGAACAGGAAGAAGTCCGCCCCTTTGGGCTTGTAATCCTCTTTGAGCAGGAGCTTGAGCCCGTCCGCCAGCGGCTGAAGCAGGCCCCACTTGCCGCAGCGATTCGGCCCGACGCGGTCCTGAATCCACGCCGAAAGCTTGCGCTCCAGCAAGATCAGATACGCGACGCCGATCAGGTTCACGTGCAGAATCACGAGGATCACCGTCACGCTGACAATGAGCTGCCCGGTGAGAAAGGATGAGAGGAATTCGCTCATAAGTGTCCCAGTGTAATCCCGCGGCTGTTGCTCGCCAAAGTAGGCCTGCAACAGGGTGATCTCGAACTGAAATCGACTTTGGACCGATCCGACTAAGAATCGAGCGATTCCCCCCGGAGCACCAATGACATTTCACCGCCGTCATCGCCGACCTCGAACCCGAAAACGCGCGGCAGTGGTCATCGTTGTCCTCTTGGCACTTCTCGGAGTTTTCGCAATTGTGTTCTCGCAATGGGGATATCGGCGCGTGCCGACGCTCTCGCCCGTTGCCCAACTCCCCGATGATGCCGCCTTTCTTTCGTGGGACGATCACAATCGCGTTTATCAGGCGACCGAGACCCCATTCGTGCTCGAGCTTTCGCATTCGAAAGGCGAGGCCGTCTACTTCGGATCGTTCCACACCAACGATCCGGATGATCCCCAGATTGCGCAGCTCATCGAAGCGTGGGACGCATTTGAACCTACTGTTGCCCTTCTTGAGAGTCGTCTCGGCCTCTACGTTGGCGGCCTGCGCGCCGGAGTCGGCGAATTTGGCGAAGCGGGCGCGGTCTTCGCGCTGGCGCGCGCACACGATGTGCCGGTGTTCTCTCTTGAACCAGCGTACGACGACGAGATCGCGGCGCTCCTTGCCGAGTTTCCGCCGGAGCACGTCGCCGTGTATTTCACGATGCGCGTCTTCTGGAGCGAATGCCGAGGCAAACCGGCCGATGCTCTCGATGGTTTGGCGCTGCACCTCTTGCGAAAGCGCACCAACGTGGACGGCCTGCGCGACTCGATCAATTCCATCGACGAACTCGATGCCGTGTGGCAGCGCGACTTCGCCGATCTCCCCGACTGGAGAGCCGCCGCGACGTTGGACAAGGACGCGTACACGGTGTACGAAAAAGCGGATACGACCGGCGGCGCGATCCTCAACGCGATTGGAAATGCGGATCGCGAAGTCCGCGGGCGACATATGTGCCGCACCCTGATTGATCTCATGAGTCGCGGTGAACGTGTCTTCGCAGTCGTCGGACGCAGCCACGTCATCCGGCAGGAGCCAATCCTCCGCGCCGCCCTCGGCGACGAATCCGTCGCCCTCCGCGCGCCTGCACAGCAATCCCCCTGATGCCCGGTCCCTGGCTCCTGGTCCCTTCCCTCTCCGCTACAGTCCCCGCCATGAGCGAGGCAACGACAAACGCGGCGAAATCGATGGACGAGATCATGGCCCTGTGCAAGCGCCGGGGCTTCATCTTCCAGGCCTCCGAGATCTACGGCGGCGTAAACGGATTCTGGGATTACGGCCCCCTCGGCGCCCAACTCAAGAAGAATCTTAAAGACGCATGGTGGCAGGACACCGTCCTCACCCCGCCGGATGGCCCGGATGGCAAGCCCGTTTCCATCGTCGGCCTCGACTCTTGCATCATCCAGAACCCGAAAGTGTGGGAAGCCAGCGGTCACATCGGCGGATTCAACGATCCGATGGTGGACTGCAGGGAGTCCAAACGCCGCTATCGCGCGGATCACGTGCGCATTCTTTCACCGTCCAATCGAACGGCCTCCTTTATCAGCTTCGCCTTTATCGAAGGTGACGCCGAAACTGGAGGCGCTGCGCGCAAGAAAGCGGAGAAGCACGCCGCGAAGAACCCTGACGGCGGCGACGTGATCGAATGCTCGCTCGTCGAACTGACCGAAACTGATCTTGCCGACGTGCTCGGCCCGCACGCGACACAAAAAGGCTCGCTCACGCCCCCTCGCGCCTTCAACCTCATGTTCAAGACGTATCTCGGCGCCACCGCGACCGAGGACGACATCGCCTACCTGCGCCCTGAAACCGCGCAAGGCATCTTCATCAATTACAAAAACGTTCTCGACACGACGCGCGTCAAGGTCCCCTTCGGAATCGCGCAATTGGGCAAGGCCTTTCGAAATGAGGTCACGCCGCGCAACTTCACGTTCCGGTCGCGCGAATTCGAGCAGATGGAGATCGAGTTCTTCTGCTCGCCCGATTCAACGCGCGAGTGGTACACCTTCTGGCGCGACACGCGCATGGCGTGGTGGCGCTCACTCGGCCTTACCGGTGACAACCTGCTCCTGCGCGAGCACGACAAGGACGAACTCGCCCACTACGCCAAGACCGGCGCCGGCACGAGCGACATCGAGTACCGCTTCCCCTTCACCGCGCCGGGCTTCGGCGAACTCGAAGGCGTCGCCGACCGCTCCAACTTTGACCTGACACAACACGCCGAGCATGCCCGCGCCAAGCTCGAATATTTCGATCAGGAGCGCAACGAGCGCTACCTGCCGCACGTCATCGAACCCTCCGCCGGCGCCGATCGCGGCGTGCTCGCCCTCCTCTGCGAAGCCTTCACGCCCGACCCCGAACGCGCCAGCAAGGTCTACATGAAATTCCACCCGCGCATCGCGCCGATCAAAGCCGCGGTGTTCCCGCTGGTAAACAAGGACGGCATGCCCGAAGTCGGCGAGAAGCTGCACAAAGAACTGCGGGCCCGCTTCGGCATGGTGGACTTTGACCCCAAGCAATCCATCGGCAAACGCTACGCCCGCATGGACGAAGCCGGCTGCCCGTATTGCTTCACCATCGACTCCGACACACTGACGGACCAGACCGTGACGGTGCGCCATCGCGACACGCTCGAGCAGGATCGCGTGGCGCTGGACAAGGTTGGCGATTGGTTGGCGGAGAAGCTCAAGAGCTAGCGTCAGGCCGCGCGCCCGTCTGCCGGTACGTCGTCCGAAGTTCCGCATATTGCGCCGGATCCACCCCTGGAATATCCGGCTGCTCCACCCCTGCCTTGTGCTGCCGGTGCAGCTCTTCAAGAAACGGCACGCACCAGCCGCAGCCGGTCCCCGCGCCCAGGCACTCCGACAACTGCGACGGCGCGGCGGGATCCTCCCGTTTCAAATACGCGCGGAGCTTTCGCAGACTCACGCGATAACACATGCAGACATGGTCTTCAGGATGCACGGAGTGCATCCTAGGCACCAGGAGCCGGGAGCCAGGCGTCAGTTCAGAAGCATGCGTCTTCCGCCTTGACTGGGGCCTGGCCACTGGCTCCCGATGCCTGCTGCTATCCTCCCCCCATGCCCCGTCTCGACTACCACACTGCCGGCGAATCCCACGGCCCCGCCGTGCTCTGCATGATTCAGGGACTTCCCGCCGGGCTCGCACTCGACGAAGATTTCATCAATGCGGAACTGAAACGCCGCCAGGGCGGCTACGGTCGCGGCGGTCGCATGAAGATCGAAACCGATCGCGCTGAATACCTCTCGGGCGTGCGACTCGGCAAGACCATCGCTTCACCCGTCACGGTGCAAATCATCAACAAAGATTCGCGCCTTGATGACCTTCAGCGCACGCCGCCGCTCTATCGCCCGCGCCCGGGGCATGCTGATCTTGCGGGCAGTGTGAAGTGGCTGACCACGGACTGCCGCGCCACGCTTGAGCGCGCCAGCGCCCGCGAGACCGCGGCTCGAACCGCCGCCGGCGCTATCGCGCGTTGTCTGCTGCGCGAAATCGGCATCGAAGTGTTTGGATTTGTGCGCTCGATCCACGCGGCCAAGTGGGAAGGCGAAGTGACCGCGGACAACTGGCAGGCGATGAAGGAACAGCGCGACGCCAGCGATGTCTATTGCCCCGATGAAACAACTTCGGAACGCATGCGCGCTGCAGTGCGCACAGCCAAAGTCGATAAAGACACCGTAGGCGGCCTCGTCGAAGCGCACGTCTTCAACCTCCCCATCGGTCTCGGAAGCTGCGTCGATTGGCGCGACAAGCTCGATGCGCGCCTCGCCTTCGCCACCATGGGCATCCAGGCGTTCAAGAGTGTTGAGATCGGCATGGGCCGGCGCGTCGCGGACAAACACGGCAGCGAAGTGCATGATCCGATCCGCTTTGACAAGTCGCAGCAGGAATCGCCCAACCTCGGCTTCGTGCGCGACAGCAACAACGCCGGCGGCCTCGAGGGCGGCATGACCAACGGCCAGCCCATCATCGTGCGAGCCGCGATGAAGCCGATTTCCACACTCATGAAGGGCCTGCCCAGCGTCAATCTCAACACGAAGGACGCCGAGCAAAGCCAGTACGAGCGCAGCGATGTGTGCGCCGTGCCCGCCGCGAGTGTGGTGCTGGAGAACGTCGTCGCGTTCGAGATCGCCCGAGCCGTCATGGACAAATTCGGCGGCGACACGATGCTGGAACTCCGCCAGCGGTATGACGAATTCCTTGAGATGGCGCGCTCACTGCCGCTGGAGCCGCCGATCGAAACGATTGCGTAATCAGAGCCCCAAGCGCAAGCGCGAGGTCGCGGTTGCTCATTCCAAACCCCCATTTTCCGTCTGACAGAGCGCTACCGTCACGAACGCCCCATCGTGGCTCTCTCGCTTCGCGAGCGAACCACGCCACCCGGCGCTTGTGCACTACAATGCATGTGCTGCGCCCGTAGCTCAATGGATAGAGCATCGGTCTTCGGAACCGAGGGTTGGGGGTTCGAGTCCCTCCGGGCGTGTTTGAAATGGAAAGAGAAGCGGTGGCACGGCCGTCTCCCCCGTGTGCGCAGCCTCACTTCCACCATGCGGCCCCCTTCAACCCCGATTCGTCCCCCGTCAGGACCCCTCTGCTATGGTTGACGCCCCTGTCATGACGCAAACCGACACTCCACAGACATCCTCGCGCCCCGGCGCCCCAACCATGCGAGCCCTCGTCAAGGCACGCCCCGCCGAAGGGCTGGACTTCGACGCGAACCGCCCACTGCCCGGTGGCGGCGAGCCCGGCCCGCGCGAAGTGCTCATCCGTGTGAAAGCCGCCGGCGTGTGCGGCACAGACCGGCACATCTGGGAGTGGGACGACTGGGCCGCGTCGCGCATCCCTGTCGGCATCGTCACCGGGCATGAGTTCGTCGGCGTGGTCGAAAAGGTCGGCGAGGACGTCACCACCATCAAGCGCGGCATGCGCGTCTCCGCCGAAGGACACATCGCCAAGGGCGGGGACTACAACTCGCGCACCGGCAACGCTCACATCGCCCGCGGCATGCAGATCATCGGTGTCGATCGCGACGGCTGCTTCGCCGACTACATCATGATGCCGGAGGAAAACGTCTGGCCGCTGCACGACGCGATCCCCGATCACATCGCCGCGATCATGGACCCGCTCGGCAACGCCGTTCACACGGTGATGTCGGCGAACGTCAGTGCGAAGAACGTGCTGATCACCGGCGTCGGCACAATCGGCCTGATGGCGACGACCGTGGCCCGAGCCGCCGGCGCTTCGCGCATCTTCGTGACGGATGTGAACAACGACCGCTTGCAACTCGCGCGCCGCATTGGCGCCGACGAAGCCTTCAACACGCGCGGCGGCGATGACTGGATTGATGAAGTCAAGCGAGCGACGCGCGATGAAGGCGTGGACGTGCTGCTGGAGATGTCCGGCGCGCCCGCCGCATTTAATGATGGCTTCAGCGCCCTGCGCAACGGCGGCACAGCCGCGCTGCTCGGCCTGCCCTCAAAGAA
Source organism: Smithsoniella earleae (assembly GCA_032356285.1). Classification (NCBI taxonomy): domain Eukaryota; kingdom Viridiplantae; phylum Chlorophyta; class Ulvophyceae; genus Smithsoniella; species Smithsoniella earleae. The sequence continues at coordinate 355,623 of JAULKQ010069767.1, read as the reverse complement.
ATTCGACTTCGACTGGAACAAGCACGTCATCTTCAAGGGCGCGACGGTGCTGGGCATCAACGGCCGGCGCATGTTCGAGACGTGGTACCAGATGGAGGCGCTGCTCCTCTCCGGACGCCTGCGCCTTGACGAGCTGGTCACGCACCAGATGCCAATGTCGAACTACGCCCAAGCATTTTCGCTGATGCAGTCCGGCGAAGCGATCAAAGTCGTTCTGAACATCAACGACTGAGAATCGAACGCGGAGGAAAACAGAGGACAGGAGGGTGGCGTGGTTCGCTCGCGAAGCGAGAGAGCCACAGTTGTGCGCGCCCTGATCCGAACCGCGCCCGTCAGGAAGCGGTTTCCATGCCACGCGCGCAAATTCCCCAGCACTGCGCCATTTTCTGCCCATTTCCCCACGACCTCCCCAATTTTCACCTTGGCGCACCACCGTCCGCCCTAATAATGAAGCGCCATGAAAACACTCCTCCCGCTTGCCATCGCGCTCACACTCACTCCGCTCACCCTCGCCATGCCCCCCGTCTTCACCGACCTCACCTTCGAGGACGCGAAGACCAAAGCTGCCGCGCAGGACAAACTCCTCATCGTCGACGGCACGGCCGAATGGTGCGGCCCATGCAAACAAATGGACCGCACGACCTGGGTCGATCCCAACGTCGTCGAGTGGATCGAAGCCAACGCGATTGCGATTCAAGTTGATGTCGATCATCAGCGTGAGACGGCGAGAGAACTCAAGATCAACGCCATGCCGACGATCATCGCGTTTCGCGGCGAGGATGAACTGAACCGCTTTGTCGGCTACCGGGATGCAAACGCGACCTTGCGCTGGCTCAATCGCATCGCGGCTGGAGAGCAGCTCGATGACATCGGCATTCAAGACCATCTTGGAGTGACGACTGATCTTGAAGACGAAGTTGATTCCAGAATGCAAAGCGCGTCCGATGCTTGGTTTGAGGACCGGTATGACGATGGGCTTGCGGACTTGGTGTGGTTGTGGGAAGAAGCGCCTCGCGACCACCCCGAATGGCGCAGCGATCGCGGGATGATGCTGAGCGACATCCTGTGGGAGTACGCCTCCGCGCACGAACCTTCGCGCGCACGAATTGAATCATGGCGTGACCGAGCAACCCTTCGACTGCAAGAAAAAGATGGGAATTACGCCGACCTCGACGACTGGCTCAGTCTTTCCTACGCGCTCGATCTCGAGTCGGAGATCATTGACTGGATCATTCGAATCGCTGATCGCAAAGACTCAGAAAAAGCGTTTGAGCGGCTCAGTGTGATTGGCTATGAAACGCACGAGCTTTTGATTGAGTTCGAGCTTTGGGAGGTTGCCGGGCAAATGATTCGGCAACCTGCCACCGCAATTCAGATGGCGCTCTTTTCGGCGGGATCAAATCGTGAAATGTTGATGTCAATGATGGGCGAAGAAGATCAAGATTTATTTGATGATGAGTTTTTCGACTTCTCGTTGACGGAGGATCTTTACGCGGCGGTGGAAATCTGGGCCGCGCTTCATGTCGCGAATCGGCCTGAATCAGACGCCGCCCTAGAAACGCTCCTTCGCGATTCGCATGCCGCTCAAATGCGTGTGCTTCTGGTCGAAGTCGCGCTGCAGGCGGATGTGGTTTCACTGGAATGCCTCGACTGGCTCGATGAGGCTGAACACGAAGGCGAGGACGTTGATGCGCTGCGCCGGCGAACCTTGCGCCGCCTTCAGGTGATGGGGATTGATGTCGCCGATCGCGCCCCCGCGCCGCCGCTGCCCAAACTTAAGGAAAAGGTTGAATCGCCTGGGTACTGATTCGGCGATGCATCATTTCAGGAGCGGAGGACGTAAGGCGCTTCCTACGCTAGCTTGCGCGCATGACCCCCCTCCTCCTCGCCGCCGAAACCGCTGATACCACCTCCGCCCACGGCCCAATCGCCCACGGCGTCGAACTCGCCGTCCTCCTCCTCTCCGTCGCGGCGGTCGTCGCCGTTCTCACCCGCTTCATCAAGGCGCCGTACACCATTGCGCTGGTCGTCGCAGGGTTGGGTCTGGCGCTGTCGGGGATGACGCCGCACGGCGCGCGCATCACGCAGGACCTTGTCCTTGTTTTGTTCCTGCCGCCGCTGCTCTTTCAGGCCGGCCTGCACCTGCGGCTCGAACTCCTCCGCAAAGTCTGGGCGCCTGTGCTGCTTATGGCGTTGCCCGGCGTGGTGATCACTGCCTTCGCCGTCGCCGCAGCGGTCAAGCCGATTCTCTCCGGCGCGCTCGGGCCGGAATTCGCGACGTGGCCAATCGTTCTGCTCTTTGGCGTGGTGCTGGCGCCAACTGATCCGATCTCCGTCATGGCGACGTTCAAAGCCGTCGGCGCGCCGGACAAGCTCAAAGCGGTCGTCGAAGGTGAATCACTTTTCAATGACGGCACCGCCGTCGCGATCTTTGCGCTCTTCAAGACTGCCGTGTTCGCGGGCGTCATCACCGGCGCCGCTGGCGATGCGGCGCCCGTGGATGTCACCTTCATCGACGCGGCGGTCAGCTTCATCACCGTCACCGGCGTCGGAACGTTGATCGGCCTCGGCCTGGGCTTCATCGCGTGGCTGCTGCTGCGCCACCTTGACGACCACACACTCGAGACCGCGATCACCATCGCGCTGGCGTGGGGCTCGTTTGTGCTGGCGGAAAAGTTCCACGCCTCCGGCGTCATCGCGACGGTCGTCGCCGCGCTCCTCATCGGCAATCGCGGCGTATTGCACCTGTCCGACGACGCCCGGCGCACATTGAACGGCTTCTGGGACAGCGTGGATTTCGTCGTGAACTCGATCCTCTTCTTGCTGATCGGCATCGAACTCGCCGACCCCGCCATCGGGGGTGTAAAGCGCCTCATCGAACCGGACATTCTGCTCGCGGCCGGCGCTTCCTTCGCAGCACTGCTCGCTGCACGCGCCATCGTCAGCTATCCGGTCTCGATCATGCTCAAGTCGCACTGGCCCAGCGGCTGGAAGCACGTTGTGTTCTGGTCCGGTCTGAAAGGTTCACTTACGCTCGCGCTGATCCTCGGCCTGCCGGACGGTGAACTGCGCGCCTTCTTCGCGCCGGTCGCATTCCTCGTCGTCCTGGCGAGCCTCATCGGGCAAGGCCTCACCATGCCGCTGCTGATGAAGCGCGTGAACATGGGCGGGCCGGAGTGGTTCAGCGACGATGGCCATTGAATGAAAAAGCCGCCCCATCGCGGGAGCGGCTTTTGACATCGCTCGTGGGGACAAGCGGATAAGTCAGGGTTGCATCGCGATCAGGCGGTCCAGTTCGAGAGCAACTGCGCGAGGTCCGCGCCGTCAATGACGCCGTCATCATTCAGATCAGCCGCGCCGTCGGCGCCCCATTGCGACAGCAGCGCCGCAAGATCAGCCCCGTTCACAAGGCCATCACCGTTGAGATCCGCAGACGACCCTTCGGTGACTTCCACCTCCAGATCAAGCGTCGCGGCAAACCCGAACGGAACCGCAAACTTGTTTTCGCGGGTGTAGAAATCGGGAAATGTCTGCGCGCCCTTGCCCATCACCGGCGCCGGGTGAATCGTCGCGAGCATGAAGCGCAAGGCACCGCTGTTGAGCGATTCCTGCAAATAGGCCACAACATCCGGGTTGCCAAGGTCAAGCGCGAACGTGAACGTCGTGTTCGCCGGGACGGTCGCGCCCGGCGTCAGATTGTCGTTGGTTCCAATCGCGAACGGCTGCGGCGTGAATCCCATCTCAACATTGCGGGACACATCGCGCGATTCGCCAAGCAGAAAATCCGTCGCGAACGCATTGCGTGTGCCCTGCCAGTTGCCGAACGGCGCCTGCTGAAAAGACGAACCCTCCTCGAACGTGTCAAACGTGAAGCCGTTGCGGAACGAAGCGCCAAAGAGCTCCAGCGGGCGGCCCGCATCGGCGTCCACGATGAAGTTCGGATCGAGCTCGTCGAGATACGTCTCGAATGAATCCACGGTCGGGTCGTATTCGAAGACGCCGCCGGTCATGGACGTCAGCGTGATCACCGCGCTCGTCACCACATAGTTCGCGGCGCCGGCGCCCGTCGGCACAAGTCCATCCGTGTCGAATCCGACCAGGAGCTGCGCATCACGGTCGTCGAACATCGGATCGTTCGGCACGCCGAACGTCGAAGCGCTGGTCTGCACGCCGGGCGTTGCGTTGAACGGGTAGTTCCAGCGATCCATCGTCGGGGCGTCGAATTGAATTGACATGGGCTGGGCGGTCGCCGCCGCCAGCGGCACGAGCTGAGCCGCGATGAGCGGCGCCGTACGGAAAACCTTCATGGGAACACTCCATCAGATGATGAGAGGGGAAATTGGGGTGAATTCCTGTTCTGCAGTCACGATCACTGCGGGGCAGGATTAGAACACTCAAATTCACCGTCGTCAAGTGCAGTTGCGAATGAGTCTCAAAATCAATATTGTCCCGCCGTGCCCATCAAACGCCAATCCGAGCAGCCCAGTAGCCCCCAATTTCGCGACGGCTTCACGCTCGTCGAATTGCTGGTCGTGATCTCAATACTTGGCGTGTTGCTCGGACTGCTCTTGCCCGCGCTGGGCCGCGCCAAGGGCGCCGCGAAAGTCGCGCAGCAACTCGCATCCGCGCAACAACTCATGCAGGGCTACCTGATGTTCGCAGATGAGCATGCTGGGTTCGTATTGCCCGCGCTGCTCGAACCCAATCGCGGCCCGCGCGCCTTGCGCGGCCAGCCCATCGATCACACCGGCGCGCCCGTCGAAGGCGAAGCCGCACGGCGCTACTTCTGGCGCCTCGCGGCGTATGTCGATTTTAATTTCGACGTCTTCTATCGCGATCGCGAACTGCTCGACCGCTATTTGAAAGAAGGCGACTACTACGCCGTCACCCTGTTCACCGGCTTCGGCCTCAACCAGCGCTACGTCGGCGGCTTACCGGAGTATTACCCAATCGACGGCGGCGCCCCGACGCTCTACCAGCAAACCTGGGGCAACGATTTCTTCGTGTCACGCATCGACCAGCCCGACAACCCCGGCCGCCTGTTCACCTTCGTCTCCGCGGCGTACGACGACGGAACCTTTCACGACGGTTTTTTCCGTGTGCAGGCGCCGCAATTCACCAGCACGCAGTGGCAAGACTTCGGCCTCCCGACACGCGCCGGCGCTTCACCTTCGCGCACCGGAAATGTGTGGCCCGTCGACGGCGCCATTGCCGTCGCAGGCATGCTGGACGGCCACGCCGCGGCTCAGAGCTGGGAACAGATGCAGGACATGCGTCATTGGGCGCCAAAGGCGGAATCGCCGGATTGGCGCATGGCGTTCCCGTAATTAAGACTGCAAAATGACGATGATCGCCCCCAGCGCATGAAAAAGGGCGATCGAGGGGACTTGAACCCCCGACCCCCGGGATCACAACCCGGTGCTCTAACCAACTGAGCTACGATCGCCATCGTCGTTCGCGGCGACGGTCGGGAACCCCCTTCCCACGCGACGCAAACGCCAGATGGGGACGGTACGACGCTCGCTCCTCTCCGTCAACGTCGCGCCGACCACTTGAGGCCCCTTTGCTACACTGGCGGGCTTGGCCCGCGGGGCAGGCGGCGATCTGAAGGAATGATTTGCCACGCCCGGCGCGGGACGGATCCGCCCCTTGCTGGTCCCAAGTCTGGAGTCGCGAGATGACCACCTCACCCGCCCTTTGCGGGCTCGATCTTCCTGCCCCGAAAGTTCGGCGCAATCTCTCCACCGCCGCGCTCGTCGAAGAAGCCCTGGCCAACGGCGAAGGGCGGCTCGCGGCCAACGGCGCGTTCGTCGCCACCACCGGTGAGTTCACCGGCCGCTGCCCCAAGGCCAAGTTCCTCGAAGACTCCCCCGAGATTCACGACACCATCTGGTGGGGCGCCGTCAACCAGCCCATGACGGGCGAAGCGTTTGTCGAGCTCGAGAAGCTCGCGCACGCGCACATGGCCAAGCAGGACAAGATCTACGTCTTCGAAGGGTTCGTCGGCGCCGATCCCAAGTATCGCCTCGGCGTCACGGCGGTCACTGACCAGGCATGGCACAACCTGTTCACACGCACACTCTTCATTCGCCCGACCGCGGACGAGCTCGATGGCTTCGACCCCGACTGGGTCGTCATCAATTGCGGCCGTCACCGCCTCACGGAAGAAGAGCAAAAACGCGTCGGCGCCACGGGCCCCGTCATCATCGCACAGTCCATGACGCGCAAGTGCGTCATCATCTTCGGCACTGAGTACGGCGGCGAGAACAAGAAGTCCATGTTCTACGCCATGAATTACGACATGCCGGACGTTGGCGTGTTCCCGATGCACTGCTCGGCGAACGTGGACCGCAAGGATCCGAATAACGTCGCGCTCTTCTTCGGCCTCTCGGGCACGGGCAAGACGACGCTCAGCGCCGACCCCGAGCGCGACCTCGTGGGCGACGATGAACACGGCTGGTCCGACGACGGCGTCTTCAACTTCGAGGGCGGCTGCTACGCGAAGTGCATCAAGCTTTCCAAGGAAGGCGAGCCGCTGATCTGGGACGCGATCAAGTTCGGCTCTGTCCTTGAAAACGTCGTGCTGGATGACGTCACGCGCGAACCGGATTACGACGACGGCTCCATCACCGAGAACACGCGTGCGACGTATCCCGTCGAGCACATCCCCAACGCGACGATCCCGAGCGTTGCAGGTCATCCGAAGAATGTGATCTTTCTGACCGCCGATGCGTTCGGCGTGCTGCCCCCGGTGAGCAAGCTCTCGCCGGAGCAGGCGATGTACTTCTTCATCAATGGCTACACCTCGAAGCTCGCGGGCACCGAAGCCGGCGTGACCGATCCGGTCCCGAACTTCAGCCCGTGCTTTGGCGGCCCGTTCCTGCCGCGCCCGCCAGCGGTGTATGCGGAAATGCTCGCGGAGCGCATCAAGAAACACAACGCCAACGTCTGGCTGCTCAACACCGGCTGGACGGGCGGCCCGTACGGCGAGGGCGAGCGCTTCAAGCTCAAGTACACCCGCGCCATGGTCACGGCGATCCTCGATGGATCACTCGCCAAGGCCACGTTTACTCCGGACGACGTCTTCGGTTTGCCGATCCCGAACTCCGTCCCGAACGTACCCAACGGCGTGCTCAACCCGCGCGCCACATGGAATGACGCAAGCGCGTACACCGCGAAAGCGAAAGAGCTCGCCGCGAAGTTCCGTGCGAACGATCAGAAGTTTGAAATGAGCGATGCGGTGCGGAACGCGGGGCCGAAGGGCTGAGGTTCGCGACCTCAAGCGCTCGCGATCATCGAAAGTCGTCGCACCAGGTATGAAGGATGTCCAAAACTCGTCGGCATGCGGGCAAAATTCAACGAGTCGAACTCGCCTATGGCGTTCGGTTCGTGCTCCCGATTCGAAATCGTAAATCCGCCGCGACCACACGAGTCGCGGAGGCCGCGATGCCCGGCATCTTTCTCACGTTTGCTTCCTTTCTGATCTTTGGGCGCGGGATTGGCTTTCTTACTCAGTCCACCGGCGGCGCCCTATTTGCATCGGCGTTTTTTGGAATACCGCTGATCGGCATGCTCGGGTTGCTCTATAGCGCCTTACGGCATTGGATTGGGCGGAGTGTCGTCGAAATCAACAGTTCCCATATCTCTGCAATCGACGTCGTTGGCCCTGTTCGATATCGAAGCCGCCTGCGGCATGACTTGCTACGACAACTGAACGTGCATGTTCGTGAATTGCGACGCCCCGGCAATAGGCCGAACAACAACGACGTCGAACTGGAGGCGGAGTTTGACGACGATAGACGACTGACACTCGCCTCGCACTACCCGCTCAACGTCATGCGAGAGCTCGCCCAGCGTTTGGACCGTGAGCCGCTACTTGCGGCTGCACTCGGCCGCGCTCAACCAGATGAGCGTGTTGAGTTGGTTCAACATAGCGCGACTTCGGACGATTCAACCGAACGAACAGCGCTCTCCGAAGATTTCAAGATCACTGTCGAATCAACGCCGCACGGCGTCAGATTCTTGCTCCACCCGACGGGCTTCTTTAATTCTATTGGGTGTTTCACGATCATTTGGTTCACAATTCTCGGCGCATTCACATACATTTTCTCAAAAAATGCGAGCACATCTCAGAACATCGACCCGGCCACCCTCATTCTTCTACTCTTTTGGCTAATCGGTATCGGGCTTGCGCTCGCGGCGTTCCGAGTGGGAAGGCGCACAGCGGTCATCGAAGTGGATTCATCTTCGATTCGCATCGTGCGAACTGGCAAGAAGCCGCACCTCATGCATCTTGATCGATCGAAGGTGACAGCCGTTCGAACTCACGTACATGAACATGACGGTGGTGGACGCGAAGTGTGGCTCGACATTCGCTGCGAAGGTGAAAAGCCACTCAAACTCTTCAAAGAGCGCGATATCAATGAACTTAAATGGATCGCCAGCGAATTGCGCCACGTGCTCGGCGTCGGCTGGAAGTAGTCGAAAAACTCACTGAATCCCCGCAAATACGCAATTTTTTGCATGCGCCTTGACTTTTTGCATGTCATCGCGCAAGGTGTCCTTGCTGGGTGCGTCGGCTGCGCTTGCGTGCGGCCTCTGCGTCGTCAGATGCGGATTACTGCGGCTCTTGCGAGCTGCGTCGCACAGGATCAACTCGTCATCGCACACTTTCCGAATTTCGAGGAGCGTCATGCCGAGCGGACTGCAGACTGTTTCTTCACGTCAATCAGAACTTGAAAACGACCCCGTCTTCCGACTCCCGGACGTCGCCAGCGATGTCGATCAGGATGAAGAGTTTTGCGAAGTCTGGGAAGACGGCACGTGGCGGCGCATTCGCTTTCACGATTACGACGAGATTTTCTCCGTCCCCGGCCTGTACGAAAAACTCTTCGACGATGCCTTGCGCTGCCAGTCGCCGCACCGCGTCGTAAAGCTGCTCGACAATGTGCTGGACGACAACGATTGCCGCCCGACGGATCTGCGTGTGCTCGACCTCGGCGCCGGCAACGGCATGGTCGGCGAAGAATTGCGCCGCATCGGTGTGCAGAAGCTCATCGGCGCCGACATCATCCCCGAAGCGAAAATGGCTGCGGAGCGCGATCGTCCGCAGCTCTACGACAATTTCATTGTTGAGGATTTCACGTCTTTGTCCGCCGAGTCCACCGAGGCGCTGGCGAAGTTGAATCTGAACTGCCTGGTCACCGTCGCCGCGCTTGGCTTTGGCGATATTCCGCCGGATGCGTTTTCCACCGCGTTCAACCTCATCGAAGAAGGCGGCTGGGTCGCGTTCAATGTGAAGGAGCATTTCCTGAGCACGCGCGATTACACCGGATTCTCCCGACTCATCGATGAGATGAACAAAGAAGGCATCATTCACGTGTACGCGTACCGACGCTATCTGCATCGCCTCGATATGAACGGCGAACCGATCCAGTACGTCGCCATGGTCGCAAAGAAGCGGCGTGACATTCCGACGGCGCTCGTGGACGAAATCGTCAGCTAGACCTTTGACATGCTGAAGCTGGAGAAGCTCACGAAGCGGTATCCCGGCGTCGCGGCGCCCGCCGTGGAGGCGCTCTCACTGAGCGTCGATGAAGGCGAGTTTCTCGTTTTGCTCGGCGGGTCCGGTTGCGGCAAGACAACCACACTGAAAATGATCAACCGGCTCATCGAGCCGACCAGTGGTCGTGTGCTCATCGACGGGCAGGACATCACGTTGGCCGATCCGGTGCAGTTGCGACGTCACATCGGCTACGTCTTTCAGGGCGTCGGCCTTTTCCCACACATGTCGATCGCGGCAAACATCGGCATCACGCCGAAACTGCTCGGTTGGGACGTCGCTCGAATTCAAAATCGCGTTGATGAATTGCTTGAACTCGTCGGCCTTCCGCCGGCGGAGTATCGCGACCGGGCGCCGCGTGAGTTGTCAGGCGGACAGCGCCAGCGCGTCGGCGTTGCCCGCGCCATTGCCAGCGAACCGAAGATTTTGCTGGCGGATGAGCCCTTCGGCGCCTTGGATCCGCTGACGCGCGCCGGGTTGCAAGATGAATTGCTCGCCCTGCGCTCACGTCTCAACCTCACCGTCGTCATGGTCACGCACGACATGACCGAGGCCGTGCTTCTTGCCGATCGCATCGCCATCATGCGCGCCGGTCAGCTCGTTCAGTGCGGCGCCCCAGCCGCGCTCATGCGCGATCCTGCCGACGATTACGTCAAAGAACTCATGCTGGCGCCGAAACGTCAAGCAGACCGCGTTGAAGCGATTGCGGGCGGCGGCGGGGCATGAACGGACTCCGAGATCAACTCGACCTGCTTCCGTCGTACCTTGGCGGCCATCTTGTGCTGTCGCTCTCGGCGCTGGCGACGGGCGTCCTCATCAGTGCGCTGCTGACGTTAATCGCACTTCGATTCAAACGCGTCCAAGGCTCGCTGCTCTCAATCGCGGGCGTGGTGCAGACCATCCCAAGCCTTGCACTCCTTGCGCTCATGGTTCCGTTGCTCGGGCGGATCGGTTTCCTGCCGGCATGGCTGGCGCTCTCGGCGTACAGCGTGCTTCCAATGCTTCGGAACTCGATCACCGGCCTGACGACTGTTGACAGCGCGGTTCTGGAGGCGGCGCGAGGTGTGGGCATGACGCCGCGCCAATCGCTGTTCATGGTGCAGCTTCCACTGGCGGCGCCTGTCATTCTGGCCGGCGTGCGCACCAGCACAGTGTGGGTGATCGGCATTGCGACGCTCGCAACGCCCGTCGGCGCGACGAGTCTCGGCAACTACATCTTCAGCGGCCTGCAAACACAGCGGTTCAATGTCGTGCTGCTTGGCTGCGTCGCAGCGGCGGCGCTCGCGCTCATCATGGATGGCCTGATTCGGCTGCTCGAAGTCGGCGCCGCGCGTCGCAGCAAACTCATCGGACTCGCAGGCGGTTTTGGATTGGCGCTCCTCGTCGTCGGCGGACTGACGCCCGGTGTCATCAAGCACTTCACGACCGACACGGAATCGCAAGTCGTGATCGGCGCCAAGACATTCACCGAACAACACATTCTCGCCGAACTCATCGCGCTCAAGCTCGAAGCGGAGGGCATTCACTCCCGCACGCTTTCGCATCTCGGATCAACGATCGCGTTTGATTCGCTGATCGATGAGGGCGCGGGCGTCGATGTGTACGTCGATTACACGGGCACGATCTGGTCAAATCACATGAAGCGGGATCGCACGCTTCCCGCCGCACAAACGCGCCGTGAAATCCGTGAGTGGCTTGACGAGATGTATGGCGTCAATCTGCTCGGCACGCTCGGGTTCGAGAATGCATACGCGCTCGCCATGACGCGTGAGAAAGCGGAAGCGCTGGGAATACGAACCATCGAAGACCTCGCCGCGCACGATCAGGATCTCATCATCGCGGGCGATTATGAGTTCTTCGCGCGGCCGGAATGGTCCGAACTGATCAACGCCTACGGCCTGTCATTCCGCGACCAGCGAAGCCTTGACTCCACGCTGATGTATCAGGCGGCAAAAAGCGGCGAAGTGGACGTCATCAGCGCATTTTCGACCGATGGCCGCATCGCGGCGTTTGACCTCGTCGTTCTTGAGGACCCAAAGAACGCTTTTCCGCCGTATGAAGCGGTCGTGCTCATCGGTCCTGGCGCCGCCAAAAAAGTTCATGTGGAATCCGCCCTGAGTACGCTGACACGCACGATTTCGGACGACCTGATGCGTGAAGCGAACAAGCGTGTGGATATCGATCGCGATTCCCCGCGCGAGGCGGCCGCATGGCTGCTGGCCCAAATCGAGGGGTCCGACCCGGACTCCGGCGCCCCGTAGGCGAGGCTGGCTACGATGGCGGCCATGGATTCGTCCGAAACCATTCGAGCCGCGTTTCGCGTGGCGCGCGATGCAGCCCGAGCCGGCGCCGCTGCGGCGCTGCCCTACTACCGCACCGGTGTGCGCTCTGAGCGCAAACCTGACGGCTCGCTCGTCACCAAGGCGGATCAGGCGGCGGAGGACTCGATCCTCAACATCATTCGCGCGACGTTCCCGGATCATTCCATCCTCACTGAGGAGACCGGCGCGCACGACGGTCGCGATGATGCCCGCTGGATCGTCGATCCGCTGGACGGCACACATCGCTTTGCCAGGGGCATGCGTTTCTGGGGGCCGATGGTCGCCCTCGAGCTTGAAGGTGAGATCGTCGCCGGCGCTGTCGCGCTGCCGATTCTCAAAGAGGTTTACGTGGCGGCGCGTGGCGAAGGCGCGTTCCGTGATTACCAGCGCATCTCCGTATCGCGTCGCACGTACTGGTCGGATTCAAATGTGGCGATTGGGTCGCTGGCGCGGTTGCTGCCCACGCCGCACGGCGCCGGAGCGCTGGAGTTGATCCGGCGCGCGGACTATTGCTTCGCGGGCGGGGATCTTGAAAGCGGGCTGCTGGTGGCGCGCGGCGAAGCGGAAGTCTGGATCGAATATGGCGTCAAGCCGTGGGACGTCGCCGCGATCAAAATCATCGTCGAGGAAGCCGGCGGACGATTCACTGACATCAACGGCGGGGCCGACCTGAACGCGCCCGGATTTGTCGCAACGAACGGAGCGGTTCATGACGAAGTCATGGGGTTGCTCAACGCTTCTTCAGCCGCTCATTCTTGAGAGCCGACCTCAGCGAATCGTGCGCACACGGATCGTCTCAGGCAGCGCCTTGAGTTGATCGCGTATTTCAATATCGCGCCCGGAATCCACGTCCAGAATCACGTAGCTGTGCCGCGCGTTGGATTGCAGGTATTCGGCGGAGATATTCACACCCATCTCACCGATCATTGAGTTGATGCGGCCAAGCACGCCCGGCACATTGCGGTGGTAGTGCAGAATGCGATCAAGCTGCGGATGCAGCACCGGCAAATCCACTTCCGGCAAATTCACCGAAGTGACCGTCGAGCCGTTGTTCATGAACCGCGCGAGTTTCGCGCTGACTTCATCCGCAATACTGCGCTGCGCTTCAAGCGTGCTGCCGCCGATGTGCGGCGTGAGAATCACATTCGGCAACCCCGCAAGCGGGCACGTAAAGGCCGAATCGCTCTCCGCCGGTTCGTCAGGAAACACGTCGACCGCGGCGCCACCAAGGTGACCATCACGAAGGGCGGACGCCAGCGCCTCAAGATCCACCACGGACCCGCGCGCGTTGTTGATGAGAAAAGCGCCTTGCTTCATGCGCTTGATCTCGCGGGCGCCGATGAACTGCTTCGTCCGATCCGTGTCAGGCACGTGCAGGGTCACGACGTCGCTCTGTTCAAGCAGATCATCAAGCGAACTGGCCGTCTGCGCATTGCCAAGCGACAGCACATCAGAAGTGTCAAAGTGCAGCACGCGCATTCCCATGGATTCCGCCAGCACCGACACCTGCGAACCGATGCGCCCGTACCCGACGATGCCCAGCGTGCGCCCGCGCACTTCGTGGGCGCCGGTCGCCGTTTTGCGCCATCGCCCCGCGTGCAGCTCCGCCGATCGATCGAACAAACTTCGGTGCAGCGCCACGATCTCTGCAATCGTCACTTCGGCGACACTGCGCGTGTTCGAAAACGGCGCGTTGAACACCGCGATGCCACGATCGGACGCCGCGGCAAGGTCAACCTGATTCGTCCCGATGCAAAAACATCCAACGGCCCAGAGTTTGGGCGCCGCGTCGAGCACAGACTCGCTCAGCAACGTGCGCGAGCGAATGCCAAGAATGTGCGCCTCGGAAACAACCTCCAGAAGTTCATCACCGGTCGGGGCGTCAGGGCGGCGTTCCACGTCGTAGCCTCGCTCTTCGAGCGATTCTGCCGCACGCGCATGGACGCCCTCAAGCAGAACGACCTTGATCTTGTGCAGGGGATAGGACGTGTCGTCGGTCGCCACCGTGTTTGGCTCCTTGGGTCGTTGCATTCTTCAACTCTTCTATCAAAGTCGGCTCAACTCGCCAGTGCCATCAGCCGGCCCGCGCATGAAAAAGGGCCGACCTCGCAGTGAGGCCGGCCCGTGGTGTCGATGGTGAATCAGATTGGATCAGCGGCGAATCACGTAGATCGCCTCGAGAGCAGGCTCGATGCGGGCCTGGCAATCCATCGCGTGCGCGAGCGTGTACTCATCCACGCTGCCGCTGCCGGAAATCTTCTCAAGCTTCTCATTGAGCTGACGCAACTGCAATCGGCTGAGATTGGCGATCGTGCGCTGCGCCGGGCTAGCGGCGTCGCGGATCATGGACAAATCGATGAGTCGCTCCAGATGCTCACGCTGCAAATTGCGCCGGAAACTGGAGATCATCGGATTCGACGCCGTGAACTTGCCGCGAACCGGCTGATCCAGTTCGCTCCACACCGCGTCGTTGATCGTATTGAACACCTCGGCCAGCGTGATGGCGTTCTCAAGATCCGCCGTGCGGTACTCATTGTCATAGATGCGTCGAAGCGTCGTGGGGTTCATCAGCAGCGTCAAGGCCGTTGCCTGAATGCCCGCGATCGTGTCATGCACGGAATAGGTCGGGTCCTGAAGCGCGGCGCCGATGCCGGGCTGATCGGGGAAGTACTGCAAACCGAACATGCGAACCATGTCAGGCGAAATGCCGAACGCTTCGTCATAGAACGTGTTGTCGATGACGAGATTGAGCGCGCGTCGTTGCGTCTCAGCGGGAACATCCTCGATGGGATTGCGCATGTCAGGATCACCCTTGCGATCCCAGTGCGTGTAGGCGCCGCCCACCCAGCGGGAAGCGATCGCAGCCGCCTGCACATGAACGCCCAGCAGCGTGTTGTAACGCTGACGCGCCTTCATCCATGAATCGCCATCCTTGACCTGATCCTCGGTCAGGTTCTTGCGCAATTCAGCGACAATAAGAAGCTGACGATCGGCATAGTCCAGCGGATCAGCGCCGAGGTCCCACGTTTGGGCGCGCGGATCGGGGCCGATGGTGGCGTACGGACTCAGGAACAGGTGATCCGGTTCGGCGACTTCCGACAAAACCTTCTCAACATCCTTCTCGTCACCGTACCCATACGCGATGGCCCACAGGTCATACGGGCCGACGCGCGGCGTCGCGAACGGGCCTTGTTCCTCTCCCGGAGCGACGACGTTGGCCGCGGAATACTCCATCACCGAACCAATGGTGGCTTCGCCATCAGATTCGTTGATCTCTTCGAGCGTACGAATGGTCGAAGCGCCGAAGTTGTGCTGCAAACCGAGGCAGTGGCCAACTTCGTGCGCCGAAATGTACCGAATCATCGGACCGAGGAACTCTTCGGGAAGTCCATCAAGACCATCACCTTCGGGCTTGGTGGCGAGCCCGCCATCGAGCGCCGCCGCGTACATCGCGATGTTCATGGACATGAACTCGCCCATTCGGCACGCGACGCCGTCAAACTCGCCGAGGTAATTGCGCTCCGCATCAATGCTGAAACGCGCGCCGCCTTCTTCAATGAATTCCTTCGGCGCCGCGGCCGGGGCCATGCGCTCCTTGAGAATTCGATCACGCACCATCGGCGGCGCCAAACGAACGCGCGGATCCCACTGCGGATGATCTTCAAGCCATGCGAGTGTTTCCGGAGTCATACCTTGCATCGCGACATCGGCAGTGATGTTCTTATAGAACGCCGTGATGATTGCGTTCGTCAGACCGGCGTGCCACACCACGTCGGCATCAACAATCTGACCCGTGCGCGGATCGGTGCGGCTCGGACCAATGGCGTATCCCTGATTGCTGGTGTTCCAGCGGAAGAAGTTGTACCGCGCGTCTTCAGGGTCTTTCTCCATATGAGCGCCGGTGCCCGCATCCTGCTGGTACACCTCAAGAGCGCCATAAATACCGATCTCTTCAAATGCTTCATTCCACGCAAGAATGCCTTCGCGCACGTAGCGGCGATAGCGCACCGGCGTCGTGCTTTCGATGTACCACACAATCGGCTGCTTCGGCGGGCTCATGGATCGCTTTGGATCCGCCTTCTCCACCTGCCAGCGTGTGATGTAGCGGCGGAACGGCTGGTCCGTTCCCGGCTCGCCCATTTCGTTGTACCACACGTTGAAGTAGCCAACGCGGTCGTCCGCATCGCGCGGCTTGTAGCTCTTGTTCTCAGGGAAATCACGGAAGGACCAATGCAACGTAATCAGACGGCCGTAACGATCCGGCGCCTGGTACGCGATCTCCACGTTCTCGGGGAATGACTTTGCTTTCTCAAGTGTTGCAAGCTTGGCGTTGATGCCGCTGATCGATGGGCCGTATCCGCCGTATGGGCTGGCGACGCGGCTCATCGTTCCGAGCAGCAAACTCTGCATGTCGATCACGGGCGCGCCGCTCTTCATTGACTCGATCGGCACATCAAAGAGAACGGTGTCCGTGTAAAGCTGCTTGATGCTTTCCTTTGATTGATCATCGCCAGAACTGCGGTTGATGAAGTTCGGCTGCAGGAAAACGAGTCGATCCTTGCCGACTTTCTTGAAGTAGCCGTACCACGTCGGCCCCATGACGCCGGCTTGCTCGTCACCACCGGCGACGGTCGCGGCGATCATGATGAGTCGCTTCTCGTAGTTGCGCGGGAGCACGGCAAGCAACTTGCCGGTTTCGTCATCCGCGTACAGCTCGTACAAACCGGACGAGCCGTCCGCCATGGTCGTCACCAGCGTGGTGTCCTCAGACACTTTTTCAAAATCCGGAAAATCAGGCTTGCTGGCTTTGCCCTTTGGCGTTGCGGAGATCTGTTCGGCAGGTGAGGGCGCCCCCTGCTGTTGCGCTTGCGCGTCAATCAGGAGTCCCGCGGCCAGCACAATGGCGCCAACCGAGAGGAAACCCGTTCTTCCAATTCGCATCCGTGAATTCATTGTCTTCGTCCTCTACGTTGTCTCTCGATAATGACCACGCCGCGCAATGCGGGCCGGCATGATCAAGTCCCACAAAATTCCGCCGGATCGTCCGAACGTCCGGTCCGCACCGCCCTCGGCTATTCCTACCGAACCCAATACGAACGGATTCAGTTTCCGTTCGCCTTGAAGCCTGTCGCAACCACGAACATTTCGCGTGAAACCTCTCGGGTCGCCTTCGGCTTGAAACCCTTGACGGCACGAAAAAGCCCACCAGTCCGCCGCAAAAGGTCCGGATACGCCTCCCCCTCAAAGGCTTTCATGACCAGCGATCCGCCGGGCTTCAGCACCGACGGCGCCAGGTCAAGCACACGATCGCACAAGTCAATGCTCCGAAAATGGTCGCTCAAATCGCCCGCCGTATTGGGCGCCATGTCAGAAATCACCACATCAAACCGTCCGCCGTCGCCGAGCAATTCAACGGGATCAACGACGAATGCGTCACCGACGATTGATTGCACCGTCGGGCCGAAATCTCCTGCGACCGGATTCAGATCTATTCCGACGACGCTCCCGCGCGGACCGACCATTTCCGCCGCGACTTGCAACCACGATCCTGGCGAACAGCCAAGGTCAAGCACACGCTGGCCGGCGCGAAACAGTTTCCGCTTCTCATGGATTTCAAGAAGCTTGTACGCAGACCGCGCGACGTACCCTTCGCGCTTCGCTTTCCGAAAGTATTGATCGTGGAGAACGCGCCGCGCCGCCACGAATCACGCGCCCGCCGCGGTTTCAGCCGCGGGTTCTTCATTCATTTCGGTCTGGGATTCTGTTTCTTCGCTGGGCGCCGGCGCCGCGAGCGCGGCTTGCCCAAAAGCAATCAATTCGTCGGCGCTCATCTTGCCGTATTCCATCGCGAGCACCTTGCCGTCAGCGTCAAGCACCAGCGTCGCGGGCCATTTCTCGACACCCAATTCCGCAATGGTTGCGGCGTCGCGTTCCCACTCGAGATAAACGGTTTCGGCGTGGTCCGCCGCCCATTGAGCAACCTGTTCATCGGCGAGCGCGCCGCGTTTGTAAGACTGGCAAATGGGGCAGAAATCCGCCGTGACAACCGCCAGCACCACGTCGCCATCTGCCGCAGCTTGCTGACTCGCCTGCACCAGCGTGACGTTTTCATCGAAGATCGGCGGCGTCGGCGCCAAACGGAACACCCACATCAAACCACCGACGGCGAGAGCCGCCACGACAGCCAACGCGAGCACAATTTTCAAGGTTTTCGGTTTCATGGCGGCTTTGGCCTCCGAGACTCCTTCGGCGTTCGGGGCTTCAGATTCCGTGGCCGCGAGCCGAGGAATCAGTATAGACCGGGCGCCAACCGCCCCTTGCGGGCATCTTGACCCCGCGAACAAGGCGGCTATCGTGGCCCGACTCGCGTCCGGTCACGCCGGCGGCGACATCCTGGGGCCGTAGCTCAGTTGGGAGAGCGCTTGCATGGCATGCAAGAGGTCGTCGGTTCGATCCCGATCGGCTCCACTTACGTAAGACGCGCTGAACGCTGGATTTAGCGTACCTGCCCGCGTCGGGCAGCGCGGCACGAAGGCTCTGAAAAAGTGGTAATTACCACTTTGCGGAGAACCCTCGATGGCCGCGCCAAATGGCACGACAACCCGCGGACCCAAGGTTCCCTCCTACCGCCTGCACAAGCCATCAGGCATGGCTGTCGTGCGCCTTGACGGTCGAGACATCTACCTCGGTCCGTACGGGGCCGACGAGAGCCATGATGCTTACAGGCGCGCCATCGCTGAATGGTGCGTGCAAGGCTTTGCGGGCGGCGCCAAACGCGCCGAGATCATCGTCAATCAACTCATCCTCGCGTACTGGCGGCACGTCGAGGTCTACTACGTCAAACGTGGCGCACCAACGAGCGAACAGAACATCATCCGCTTGTCACTTCGACCGCTTCGCCGCCTTTATGGGCAGTCGCCTGTCGATCAATTCGGCCCACTTGAATTGAAAGCGATTCGCCAAACGCTTATCGAGCGTGAACTTGCGCGCACAACGATCAACAAGTACATCAGCCGCATCGTGGGCTGCTTTCGATGGGGTGTGGAGGAAGGGATCGTTCCTCCAACAACGCTCGAAGGTCTGCGCGCCGTGCGCGGCCTCCGATTGGGCCGCTCCGCCGCGCGAGAAACGGAGCCAGTGCGCCCTGTCGAAATGGAGGCACTCGAAGCGACAAAGCCGCACCTGCCGGCGACGGTGTGGGACATGATCCAGGTGCAGCTGCTGACCGGAATGAGGCCCGGCGAGCTCTGCGCCATGACCACCAATTCGCTCGATCGATCCGATGAAATCTGGCTCTATCACCCAAAGGATCACAAGACGGCTCACCATGGAAAGAGCCGAGTCATCCCCATCGGACCCCGGGCCCAGGCCATTCTGGCGCCCCATCTGAGAACGACTTTGGATGTCCCGGTCTTTCGACCTCTTGTCCGACGCCCCTTCCGTTGGGGTCCTGCTTGTGACAATACGTCCTCCTCCTCGACACCTCGTCGTATAGATGAGTCCGGAAAGCCGTCGCCGAAGGCCTGTTTGCGGACGAGTGGATTCCAGGCCCCTGCGACCGATATAGTCCTAGAGACATGCTCGCCCGCATTCTGCTCATCCTGACGCTCGTTTGGCCTTCGCTGACCCTCGGGCCCATATTTGGGCGCTCGGTTTCAACTGCGAACTGTGCCCCAGTTTCGTGCTGCGCGACGATCGAGCGAGTGACATGTTGCGGCGACCGCGTCGTCGAATATGTGTGCGGGAAGACCGGCGGGAAGTGCCTCTGCGCGGCCGCGCCCGTCGATACGCCTAAGCCTGGGCCGGAAGCGCCGCAGCCTCGAAACGATCGCGAGTCCGTCGTGGCCGTGCCCTTGTCGCCGTTGCAGAGCGTTGCTGTCGGCGATGATGAGTCTGGCAATCGGCCGCTTCTTGCAACCGGCAGTTCACTCCTTACCGGCAAGACTCACAACGAAGTGCAGGCACTTCTGGGCATCTGGCGAACGTAGGTTCCAAGTTTTGTAGGGACGCCGCGCGCCGAATGATCGGCGACCCCGCGTCCATTGCTTGGACACGTTGCTTCCAGACATCCAGGAGATCGCTATGGCTTCGCACTTCATCGCGGGCTCGGTTTGTGCCGTGACTGTTGGCTTTGTCGCAGGATGTTCATCCCCGTTCGACCAGCCGTCTGACACCTCAAAGGCGTTCAAGCACGCATGGCCACAAGACGTCGAGCAATTGCCGGCGTCGCGCTATCGCGACCCTACCGGTGATTCACCAGATTTGGCGCCGGTGTTGTCATCGACATCGACCCCCGACCACTACATTCAATATGCGCTCTTCCACAGTCCAGAGGTCGAAGCTGCGTACCAGCGATGGCGAGCCTCAGCCGAGCGATTGCCGCAAGTTGCCGCGTTGCCGGATCCAAGACTTGCGTTTGGGTATTACATCGAGGAAGTCCAGACGCGCACCGGACCACAGGAAGCGCGGCTAGGTGTCGAGCAGACATTTCCATGGCTCGGAACGCTTGAGAATCGAAAGGACGCGGCATCAAAAGCGGCGGCCGCGGCATGGCGGGAATTCGAAGCAGTCCGACTTGCGGTCGCCGAGCGAGTCGTTTCAACGCTGCACGATCTTGCTTACCTCGATGGTTCGATTCACATCACCAGTGACAACCTTCAACTTCTCATCTCGTTCGAAGAAGTCCTCCGCGCCCGGTATCGATTTGGCGCCGATTCGCACCCCGAGTTGATCCGCGTTCAAGTGGAACTCGGACAAGTCGAAGACCGATTGAAACAGCTCGAAGCAATGCGGCCCTCATATGTCGCCGTTCTCAACGCCACGCTGAATCGACCAACCGAAGCGCCGATCTCACAACCAATTGAGATTGAAGGCCGGGTTGCGAACATCAATGCCGCGGAGTTGGCCGAAATCGCGCGGCAGCGAAACCCGGCCCTACTCGCCCTTGACGAAAGGGTTGAGCAACATCGCTCTCTGGGAGACGTTGCTCGCAAGGAGGGGCTCCCTGATCTGACCATCGGCCTTGATTACGTCTTCACAGGCGATGCGATCAACCCCATGACTCCCGGAAGCGGCGACGACCCAATTCTGCTGCGCTTCGGGATTAATGTCCCCTTGTGGCGCGCCAAATATGACGCCGGAGTGCGCGAAGCCCTCGCCCGCCGTCTCGCCGTCGCGAATGATCGCGCTGATCAAGCCAATCGTATCGCTGCGAATATCCAGCGCGCCTGGTTTGAACACACAGACGCGGATCGCAGGGTCGGATTGTATGAGAGAACGCTGATTCCGAAGGCTGAAGAGTCGCTCCGCGCATCGCTCGCAGGTTTTCGTGCAGGCTCCGCGAGTTTTCTCGATCTCCTGGACACCGAGCGGACTCTTCTCGAATTTGCGATTGCCGCGGAGCGGGCCCGAGCGGACCGCGGGAAGGCGCTCGCACGATTGAACACTCTCGTCGGAGAGCCGGTTCCGACCGAGCCCGCCGATTCAACCACGGTCACACATGATGAGGTCGTGCCATGAACCAGTTCATGATTTCTGCCAGACGTATAGGAGCTTGGCTGTGGAAGCGATCCGCAGCAAGCATCGCGCTGCTGTTGATCGTTGCCGCATTGATAGTTGGATATCGAATCGGACGACCATCGTCCGAGGCCAAGATCGCTGCGACGACGGAGAGCGCGGCGGGCGACGATTCATCCGGCGGTCAAACACAGATGTACACCTGCTCGATGCACCCATCGGTCAGGCTGTTTGATCCCAACGCGAAGTGTCCGATCTGCTTCATGGACCTCATCCCGGTCGCCAATGATGGAGGCGAGGGCGGCGAGCTTCGAGTGACACTGAGCGAGGCTGCTGCGGCCATGAGCAAAATTGAGACGGCCACGGTCGGCCGCTTCTTCCCGACCGCGACGACACGGCTCTACGGCAAAGTTACGTACGACGAGACTTCGGTCGCCCGCCTGACTTCGTACTTTCCCGGTCGAATCGAACGACTGTTCGTCAATTACATCGGTGTGCCGGTCACCAAGGGCGACCACATGGCCGAGCTCTACAGCCCTGACCTTCTCGCGGCGTTCGAGGAACTCCGACAGGCAATGGTCTCAGCTCGAGACATCGGGGGCACGAGTGAACTCGTCCGTTCTGCCACGCAGAACACCCTTGTTGCGTCCAGGGAGAAACTCCGATTGTTCGGACTCACCGCGGAACAGATCGCTGCGATCGAGGATGGCTCGTTCAACTCAGACAGGCTGACGATCTTCGCCCCCATCGGTGGTGTCGTCACGCATCTGGCGGTTCGCGAGGGTGACTATCTCCAAACCGGATCACCGATTGCGACTATCGCAGATCTCTCTCGATTGTGGCTCGACATGGGCGCGTACGAATCGCAACTTCCGCTTCTGCGCTGGGGTCAACCGGTCACCTTTACTGTCGAAGCACACCCAGGGGAGACGTTTGAGGGTCGCATTTCATTCATCGAGCCGATGGTCGATGTCCAAACGCGCACCGCGGCGGTTCGCGTAGCGGTTGACAACTCAGACAGGAGACTCAAACCGGGAATGTTTGCCTCAGCGGTTGTTCGGACCCGCGTCGCCACTGACGGTGCGGTCGTGAATGACGAACTCGCGGGGCGCTGGGTGAGCCCGATGCACCCCACAATCGTCAAAGATGGACCGGGTCAATGCGACATTTGTGGCATGGACTTAGTCCAGGCGGAATCGCTCGGCGTTGTCGGCGATCCAAGGATCGTTGAAGAACCACTTGTGATCCCACGCACGGCAGTGCTCTTTACCGGGGCGCGCTCTGTGGTTTACGTCGAAGATCCTGAGACAGAAAAACCGACCTATGAAGGCCGTGAGATTGTGCTTGGGCCGCGGGCCGGCGACTTCTACATCGTGCGAGAGGGGCTTCGCCTCGGCGAATCAGTCGTGGTGAACGGGGCGTTCCGCATCGACAGCGCCATGCAGATCGCGGCAAAGCCCAGCATGATGACGCCGGGTGGCGGCGGCGGCGTGAACCCACACGCCGGACACGGTGGTATGGCCGCCGATCAGATGCCTGAAATGCCCACCCGTGTCACCGTCCCTGAGAGCTTCGTGTTTGGGCTCAAGCCCGTCTACGCCGCGTACCTTGAAGCACAGGAATCG
This sequence comes from Smithsoniella earleae, assembly GCA_032356285.1. Lineage (NCBI taxonomy): Eukaryota > Viridiplantae > Chlorophyta > Ulvophyceae > Smithsoniella > Smithsoniella earleae. Next base: position 332,599 of record JAULKQ010069767.1, on the reverse strand, counting down.
CTCGCAGCGGATGACCTCGGCGGATTCTTGCAGGCGTCCACAGACCTCAATACTGCTCTCGGTTTCGTCGAGGAAGCGGGCCTGATCGGCGAGCCGTTGGCTGATTGGCGCCGAGCGGCTTCCCGCCTTCGCGTGGACAAACCGATCACGACGATCGAAGAGGCGCGGGCGCGGTTCGAGCGCATGAGCGAGGGCGTCATTGCGCTCCAGCGTCGCTTCGGACACCGCGGCAGCGAAGAGTGGAATCTTGCGCATTGCCCGATGGCGTTCAATAACAAGGGCGCGGATTGGATCCAGCGCGGAACGCAGATCAACAACCCGTACTTCGGCGCAACCATGCTTCGGTGCGGCGACATACGCGAATCGTTCGCGCCGCTCGACGCGGCGGATGGAATGTCCGATCACGAGGGGCACACCAATGAGTGACGTGCCGCGCGGTCCATTGAATACGCTGATCCGATTCTGTTTAGAACAGAAACTGGTCGTAATGATTGTGCTCGCCGGTACGCTCTTTTGGGGAGTGCTGGTGGCGCCGTTTGACTGGAACCTTGGCGGGCTTGCCCGCGACCCCGTGCCCGTCGATGCAATCCCCGACATCGGCGAGAACCAGCAGATTGTCTTCACCGAATGGCCCGGGCGCAGCCCGCAGGACATCGACGACCAGATCAGCTACCCGATGACCGTCGCGCTGCTGGGCGTCCCGGGCGTCAAGGACATCCGTTCGTACTCCGTCTTTGGTTTCTCCACGATCTATGTGGTGTTTGAGGAAGGCATCGAGTTCTATTGGTCGCGCTCACGCGTGCTGGAGAAGTTGAACTCGCTGCCTGCAAACACCCTTCCGCCCGGCGTCGCGCCTGCGCTCGGTCCAGACGCCACAGCGCTTGGGCAGGTGTTCTGGTACACGCTTGAAGGGCGCGACTCGGAGGGCAACCCAACGGGAGGCTGGGGACCGGAGGAACTCCGTTCGATTCAGGACTTCATCGTCAAATACAAACTTGCCGCTGTCGAAGGCGTCTCAGAAGTCGCTTCCATCGGCGGATTCGTACAGGAGTATCAAGTCGATGTTGACCCCGATGCGATGCGCGCTGCAGGCATTTCGCTTCAACAAGTCATTGCTGCCGTGCGCCAGAGCAATCTCGATGTCGGTGCGCGCACCATCGAGGTCAACCGCGCGGAGTACATCGTCCGAGGCCTTGGGTTTATCAAGAGCGCCAGCGACCTCGAACAGGCCGCGATTACGGCCCGTGATGGGCAGCCGATCCTCGTCGGTGACATTGCAAAAGTCGCGATCGGCCCTGCGCTACGACGTGGTGTTCTGACCAAGGCGGGAGAGGAAGCGGTCGGTGGCGTCGTCGTCGTGCGCTATGGCGAGAATCCGATGGCGACGATCCAGCGGGTGAAGGACACCATCGCAGAGATTGCCTCTGGTCTGCCGAGCAAAGTGCTCGCAGACGGAACTGAGAGCCGCGTCACGGTCGTTCCATTTTATGACCGCTCCGGCCTCATCAAAGAAACACTTGAGACGCTGAACTCTGCGATCTCGCAGCAGGTGCTCGTCACGATCATCGTGGTTGTGCTCATGGTCATGCACCTTCGGAGCAGTCTGCTGATCGGCGCCATGCTCCCGATCACGGTGCTCATGACCTTCATCGGAATGAAGCTCTTCCGCGTGGATGCGAACATCGTTGCTCTTTCCGGCATCGCGATCGCGATCGGCACGATTGTTGATATGGGCATCGTGCTGAGCGAAAACATTCTCCGACGACTCGACGAAGCAAGCAAGAGTGATGGACCGCTTGAACCGACAATCGACGTCATTTATCGCGCCACGACCGAAGTTGGCGGCGCGGTCCTCACCGCCGTCGCGACGACCGTCGTCGGGTTTCTGCCCGTTTTTACGATGGAGGCGGCAGAGGGCAAGCTCTTCAAGCCGCTTGCGTACACGAAGACATTCGCCCTCGTCGCCGCGATCATCATCGCGCTGACCATCCTTCCCGCGGCGGCCCATGTCCTCATGGGGTTCCGAATTCGGGCAAAGACGATCCGCACTGTTGGCGCATCCCTCCTGTTTGTCCTCGGCATTGCAGTGGCCATCTGGTTGCATGCAATCGGCGGATTGACCATCGCCGCATTTGGCGCGTTCTATCTTGCGCGGCCATTGCTCCCGGACGTCCTTGCACGCAGCTTGCAATGGTCGACGAATCTCGTCGCCGTGCTCATCGTGCTGGTGGTCCTCGCAGGAGCTTGGGAACCGCTTGGTCCCGAGTCAGGCATCTATGGCAATGCGCTGTTCATTGGCGTGATTGTCGGTGGTGTTCTGCTGGCGTTCTGGCTCGTCCGCCTCGCCTTTCCGCTTGTGCTCGCCTGGACGCTGCGGCACAAGATTATTGGACTTTCGCCAGCGCTTTGTGTCGTGCTGTTCGGCGCCACGGTCTGGCTCGGATTCGATCGGGTCTGGGGATGGCTTCCGGAATCAGTCCGCCAGCGGCAAACAATGGTCAATGTTGCTCATTCGCTTCCAGGTCTTGGCAGCGAGTTCATGCCGTCGCTTGATGAAGGCGCTTTCCTGTACATGCCCACGATGATGTCGCATGCTTCGATTGGTGAAGCGACCGACATTCTTAAGGAACTCGACCGGCGCATCATGAGCGTTCCGGAGGTTGAGTTAGCCGTCGGCAAGATTGGGCGCGTCGAGAGCCCGCTCGACCCCGCGCCGATCTCAATGATTGAGACGGTGATCGAATACAAGAGCGAGTACGTCACCGACGATGCTGGTCGGCGGTTGAACTTTCGTTACGACACCACCTCCGACGCATTCGTCCGCGACGAGAACGGCGAGCTCGTCGAAGACGATGACGGGCGACCCTTCCGCCAGTGGCGCAACGAAATCGAGTCCAATCAGGACATCTGGGACGCGATTGTCGCTGCGGCGGATATGCCGGGCGTGACCAGCGCCCCGAAACTGCAGCCGATTGAAACGCGCATCGTCATGCTTCAGTCGGGCTTCAGAGCTCCGATGGGCATCAAGGTCTACGGGCCTGATCTGGAATCAATCGAATCCTTTGGGCTCGAACTCGAACGCTTGCTGAAACAGGTCGCCTCGGTGCAGCCGGAGGCAGTGTTTGCGGATCGTGTCGTTGGCAAGCCTTACCTTGAGATTGAAATTGATCGAGAGAAGATTGCGCGCTACGGGCTCAGCATTGCGGAGGTCCAGGAAATCATCGAGGTCGCCATCGGCGGCAAACCGCTGACAATGACTGTGGAAGGGCGGGAACGGTATCCGGTGCGCGTCCGCTACCTCAGAGAATTACGCGACCAACCCGAAACACTTGGCGACATTCTGGCGCCGACGCCAATGGGCGCGCAGGTGCCTCTGCGTGAACTCGCCTCGATTGAGTACCGGCGCGGGCCTCAGATGGTCAAAAGCGAGGACACGTTTCTGGTGGCCTACGTCCTCTTCGACAAGATGCCCGGATACGCCGAAGTCACGGTCGTGCGGGATGCGCAGCGTCACATTCAAGTCGCGATCGATTCCGGAGAACTCATTGTTCCGAGCGGGGTGAGCTACGAGTTTTCGGGTTCGTACAAGAACCAGGTTCGTGCGGCGAAACGAATGAGCATCGTGCTTCCCCTCGCGCTCGCAGTCATCTTCCTACTGCTTTATTTTCAGTTTCGAAACGTCGGCGTGACGCTTATGGTCTTCACCGGCGTCTTTGTTGCATGGGGTGGCGGGTTCATGATGCTGTGGCTCTACGCCCAGCCGTGGTTCCTCGACACAACACTGCTCGACACGAACCTGCGCGAGTTGTTCCAGATCCGCCCCTTCAATCTGAGTGTCGCAGTCTGGGTTGGATTTCTCGCGCTCTTCGGCATCGCCACCGACGATGGCGTCATCATGGCGACCCGCATTAAGCAGACCATGGCTGACCAAAAGCCCGACTCGATCGAGGCAATTCGCCGGTCGGTTGTGGAAGGCGGCAAACTCCGCATCCGCGCTGCTGTCATGACGAGCGCCACGACCGTTCTCGCCCTGCTTCCTGTCCTCACCAGCACTGGCCGCGGTTCGGACATCATGATTCCTATGGCCATCCCGGCATTTGGAGGCATGGCCGTGGCGTCGCTGACATGGTTTGTCGTACCCATTCTTTACTGCTGGGCGCAGGAGTGGAAATTCCGTCTGTCACATGTGAATCAGCAGCACACACATCCCCCAATCGTGCCACCGGCACAAGGAGAATCCCAATGAGAACGCTCATCATCTGTGGCGCTTTGACATGCGGCGCCGTCGTTTCGCCCGCCTCTGCGCAGGAACACGATTCGCATCTTGCTCAGGCCAATTCGAAACCCGTGAACGCGATGTGCCCGGTCGGCAAGGAGCCAATCGTTCCATCGGCAGGCGCCGTCGAATACAAAGGCAAGACGATCGGGATCTGCTGCCCTGGCTGCGGCAAGCAGTTCCTCGCCTGGGAAGAGGATCGCAAGGATGAGTTCGTCATGCTTTCGATCGCCCAAAAAGAACCGGGTCGGGAGAAGCATGCGGAGCAGCCGGAATCGACCGCGGCATGGACCGGTCCGTATACGCTCGACACCTGTCCTGTCTCAGGCGGGAAGCTCGGCTCGATGGGCGATCCCATCGTCGCGGTATACGACGGGCGCGAAGTCCGATTCTGCTGTGATGGATGCATCGACGAGTTCGAATCAAACCAAGCCAAATACTGGAAAGCGATCGACATGCAGATTGTCGAGGATCAGCTTCCGTATTACCCGGTTGAGATGTGCATTGTTTCTGGAGAACCTCTCACGGAGCACGGAAAGGACATTGCCAACAACGTTGTCTACGGCAACCGCCTTGTCCGACTCTGCTGCAAGATGTGCGAGCGCGAATTCAAGGCCGACCCGAAGAAGTTCATCGAAAAGCTCAACAAAGCAGCGGCCGATGCGCAGCGCAAGGACTATCCGCTCGACACCTGTGTCGTAGCCGGCGGCGCGCTCGGTTCGATGGGCGATCCGGTCGAGATCGTCGTAGCTGGTCGGCTCATGCGCTTCTGCTGCGCCGGTTGCAAGCCCAAGGCCGAGGCAAACCCGGCGATGTATGTCGCCGCGATCGACGCTGCTTGGCAAGCCAAGGACAAGTTCATGCCTGCAGACGAAGATGCCGGTCACGACGAGCAGGGCGGCCATCACGATGATCACGATGGAAACAATCACTAAGTGAATGTAAGAAAGGAAAACTGGACGATGCATGGAAGCGCGCGAAGCAAGCTACCGCTGCATGTGCTCATTGTGTTGTGCAGCGCTGTTCTCTTGCAAACGGCCTCGGCACAGACCCCCTCCCCGGAGTTGAATGGGGAGGGGGCGGCTCCAGTCAACGCCATGTGCCCGGTCATGACCGATGAGCCGATCGATCCGAGATTCACCGCGGAGTATGGAGGGGTGACGGTTGGACTGTGCTGCCGGAGATGTCTAACCAAGTTTCAAGCGGATCCTGAGTTGTATTTCGCGAACATCCCGGAATTGATGAGAGTCTCCGCTGGCAACCCCGGGGAACACGTCGGCGATGAGAAACACTCGGAAGAGAACACCGATCGCACGACATTGCCAACAATCAGGTCCTCCGCAGAAGAGGCTCCGTACAACCGAGATGATCACCTGCATCCTGATGCCTCGCATGAACCAAAGTCGACGGCAAATGAAGGTGAGCACGACCACACCACCGACCATGAGTCTTCTTCAAAGCTGATCTCATGGATCGGGAAATTTCATCCGCCCGCAACACACCTCCCGATCGGACTCTTGATCGGCGCCGCAGTCGCTGAAGTGCTCTTTGTCGTTTCACGCCGGGACATGCTCAAGCACGCCTCTGCGTTCTGCGCTGTGTTTGCATCGCTCGGCGCGGTCATTGCGGCCGCGCTGGGATGGTTCAATGGCGGGTTCATCCTCGTTGATGACGATTGGGTTCAACTGATCCACAGATGGCTCGGGACGGGGGCGGCGCTGCTCACCTTATTGACGGGTGCGCTGCTGTTTCGAGCTTCGCGTCCCTCCGCTGAGCCGGCCTTCCGAAAGGCGTACCAGATATCGCTGTTTGTGACCGCCCTACTCGTCACCGCGACCGGTTTCTTCGGAGGCTCGCTGGTCTACGGGCTCAATCACTACGCAATGTGAGCGAAAAGAAGAGGGACTGACCATGGCAAGTCACGCAGATCACCAGCACGATTCAGTGCATGCAACGGACTATGAGAAAGGCAGCCTGACCCTGATCGGCTCCATCGCAATGGGTACGGGCGTCATGATCGGAGCCGGCATCTTCGCGTTGACCGGCCAGGTTGCCGAACTCACCGGAAGCCTGTTCCCGCTCGCGTTCATCGCGGCGGCAGCTGTTGTCGCCTTCAGCGCGTACTCGTACATCAAGGTTTGCAACGAGTACCCATCAGCTGGCGGCATCGCGATGATCCTGAAGAAGGCCTATGGGCCGGGCGTGATCACTGCGAGTGGTTCGCTCTTGATGTACTTCTCTATGGTCATCAACGAGAGTCTCGTTGCACGCACGTTTGGCGCCTACACGATGCGGATCTTTGGCGAAGGCTCAGACTCGTGGCTTGTGCCTGCGCTCGGCGTAGGCCTGATCGCGCTCGCATTCATCGTCAACTTGCTTGGTAACAAAGTCATTGGCGGGCTAAGCAAAGTGACGGCCATCATCAAGATCGGCGGAATCGCGGTCTTCGCGGGAACCGGGCTCTGGGTGTCAGGTCTCTCATTCGGCACCTTGGCCGGCGACGGGTCACCATCGCAAGCCAAAGGTGGTGCAGGCGGATTTCTCGCCGCCGTAGCGCTGTCGATCCTCGCATACAAGGGTTTCACGACTATCACCAACAGTGGCGATGAGATTAAGAATCCCACAAAAAACGTCGGACGTTCGATCATTCTAAGCCTGATCATTTGCACCGGGCTCTACCTCTTGGTGACGCTCGCCGTGGCCGGGAATCTAACCGTGGACAAGATCATCGCCGCGCGCGACTCGTCACTCGCAGAAGCCGCACGTCCCGCATTCGGCCAGTCGGGAGAGTGGCTCACCGTCGGCCTCGCGATCGTTGCGACCATCTCTGGAATTATTGCGAGCATGTTTGCGGTTTCGCGGATGCTCGCGATGCTCACGGATATGAATCTCGTCCCGCACCGGCACTTTGGCATGCCGGGCCGGATTCAGAAGCACACGCTCGTCTACACGGCGGTCATCGCGATCGCGTTGACCGTGTTCTTCGACCTCAGCCGCATCGCCTCACTTGGTGCGATCTTTTACATCGTGATGGACATGGCGATCCATTGGGGCGTCTACAGGCATCTTCGTCGAGACCTTGGCGCCAAGCCATGGGTGCTGCTCACGGCGCTCACTCTCGATGCCGCTGTGCTCGGTGCGTTCATATACATGAAGCTCACGACCGACCCCATCGTCATCGGTGTGTCGCTCGGCGGCATCGCGTTGATCTTTGTGGCCGAGTGGTGGTACTTGCGCAAGGAACATTCGTCCAATGACTCAACAGATTGAACATCACACTGATCCAGTCTGTGGCATGACGGTTTCCCCCGGATCCGAGGCAGCTCGCATCGAACACGCCGGCGCCGCGTTCTTCTTCTGCTCGAAGAGCTGTGCCCAAAAGTTCCGCGATGAACCAGAACGATACACCTTCATTGCGGACACGAAGAAGTGCGAAGCTGAACATTCGTGCGTCTCAAATCGCCGGCCTCACGACACGCCTCGTAAGACCAACGGGCCGCAAGACGCGATCTATACCTGTCCCATGCATCCGGAGGTCCGCCAGATCGGCCCAGGTGATTGCCCAAAGTGCGGCATGGCCCTCGAACCAATCGACCCCGCCGCAGAGCAAGACGACACAGAGCTGCGCGACATGACGCGCAGATTTTGGACCGGGACCGTATTTACGGCGCCACTCCTCGCCTATGTCATGGGCAACATGCTCTTCGGTCACCAACTCAAGTCTTGGATCAACCCGGCCGCGAGCCAGTGGACCGAACTCCTGCTCGCGACACCCGTGGTGTTGTGGTGCGCATGGCCGTTCTTCGTGCGAGGAGCGCGGTCCATTCGAACGATGACGCCGAATATGTGGACCCTGATTTCGATTGGCGTTTCGCTTGCGTACATCTACAGCGTTGTCGCGACCGTATCGCCGATGCTCTTCCCCGAAGCTTTGCGGGACGAGGCAGGCCGAGTCGGCATTTACTTCGAAGCCGCGGCCGTCATCGTGACGCTCGTGCTGCTCGGGCAGGTCATGGAACTGCGAGCCCGACGCCGCACCGGCGGCGCGATTCGTGAGCTTCTCGAACTCGCGCCCGCCACGGCACGGCGCATCACCAATGACGGCACTGAAGAAGACGTGGCAGTCGAGGACCTGCGCGCCGGTGATCGGGTGCGGGTCCGCCCCGGAGACAAGATCCCGATCGACGGAGAGGTTGTTGAGGGCCGAAGCACCATCGACGAGGCGATGCTGACCGGCGAGCCCGTGCCCGTCGAAAAGGGCGCCGGGGACTCGGTCACTGGTGGCACATTGAACAAGACCGGATCGTTCGTGATGCAAGTCAGCCGGACGGGATCGGACACAACGCTCGCGCAGATCGTGCAAATGGTCGCCGAGGCCCAGCGATCGCGAGCGCCGATCCAGCGACTTGCTGACGTCGTTGCGGCCTGGTTCGTCCCAGCGGTGGTTCTAGTCGCCGTCATCGCGTTCGTCGTGTGGTTGCTTGTCGGCCCGTCACCGTCGTTCAGCTACGCGTTGGTTGCGGCGGTTTCTGTGCTGATCATCGCCTGCCCGTGCGCCTTGGGACTGGCCACTCCCATGTCGATCATGGTGGCAGCGGGAATGGGCGCCAAGCAGGGCGTGCTGATTAAGAACGCCGCAGCGCTCGAGGCATTCGAGAAGATCACCACCATCGTCGTGGACAAGACCGGCACGTTGACCGAGGGCCGGCCGGAACTGGTTGTCGCGGAAATTACGGATGGCCTTGACGAACACCGAATCCTCGCGCTGCTCGCGGCTGCGGAGCGGGGCAGCGAGCACCCGCTCGCCGAAGCGATCGTCGCCGGTCTTGAGGATCGAACCGAACAGCGGTTCGACGCCACAGACTTCGAGAGTATCACCGGCAAGGGAATCATCGCCACGGTCGATGGCGCGCGAGTCGCAATCGGCTCGCCCGCGCTAATGCGAGAAGAGGGCGTCGAGGTTGTTTCAATGGCCGATCGGGCCGAAGAGCAGCGGCGCAAAGGCGGCACATCGATGTTTGCATCGGTTGATGGGAAGCTGGCGGCGCTGCTTGCGGTCGCAGACCCGATCAAGAAGACCACGCGTCACGCCATCGACGCCCTGCATGAGCAGGGGCTCTCTGTCGTCATGCTCACAGGCGATAATCGCACGACGGCCCAGACGATCGCCGAGCAACTCGGCATCGATCGTGTGGAAGCGGAAGTGCTGCCAGACCAGAAGGCCGAGATCATCCGCAAGCTCCAGAGCGAAGGGCAACGGGTTGCGATGGCTGGCGACGGCGTCAACGACGCCCCGGCGCTCGCGCAGGCTGACATCGGCGTCGCCATGGGAACCGGCGCCGGCGTCGCAATTGAAAGCGCCGGGATCACGCTCGTGGGAGGAGACCTCAACGGCCTCGTCCGCGCCCGCGAACTTAGCCGAGCGACCATGCGAAACATCCGACAAAATCTCTTTTTCGCGTTCGCGTATAACGCGGCCGGCGTACCGATCGCAGCCGGCATTCTTTATCCGTTCTTCGGCGTGCTGCTCAGCCCCATGATCGCTGCGGCGGCCATGAGCTTTAGTTCCGTGTCCGTGATTGCGAACGCTCTTCGACTGCGCCTCATCGCTACGAACCGCTGAGAACACCATGAAACCACGCAAGATCAATTACCTTGTCCATCGCTGGCTCGGCCTGATCGTGAGTCTCCAACTGCTCGCATGGAGCATCGGCGGGTTCATGTTCAGCGTTCTCGAACTCGACAACGTTCGCGGTGAGCGAGACATCGCGTCCACACCGTTCGAGCCGCTGAGTCAGAGCATGCTCGCCGCGCTCCCTGAAGGAATTCGGACTGCGGTGCAGGACCTCGCGTCTCAGCACCGGGACGTCGCGACTGTTGCGCTGATAGACCACGGAGTTGGTCCGTCTTGGGAGGTCCGTTCGGCGTCAGGTGAATTGATCGCTCGCCTCGATCTTGAGACTGGCCGGGAATTGACGCTCATTTCAGAACAAGTAGCTCGCGACCTCGCGAAACGTGATTTTGCACATCCCTCCTCAGTGGTCGATGTGAAGTTGATCCTCTCGGACCCGCCCATCGAGTACCGCGCCGGCGCATTGCCCGTGTATCGCGTTGAACTGGATCATCCAAAGCATCCACGCCTCTACATCGATGCGTGCACCGGCCAGGTCGTGGCGCGCCGGAATCGAGTGTGGCGCATCTTCGACTTTTTCTGGATGCTCCACACGATGGATTATTCCGGGCGAGATGACTTTAACCACCCGCTGCTGACCGTGTTCAGCATATTGGCGATCGTGACGTCAGGTTCCGGCGTCGCACTCTGGGGTTGGCGTGCGCACACACGTTTCCACAGGAGGAGACCTGCCTCTGATTCGTCACGACTGACCTAAGCCTCACTTATGCCGCTTCAATGAGCCTTACGTGTCGCCAATGACTTCACACTGTGCGACAAACGGCAACGCGCCCCGCCATCGGTCGGTTTTCACTCGCGTTTCTGACCTGCGAACGCAATCCGCGCGCGACGTCTGCAAGACGGGATTCGCTTTCACTTGGTTTGCGTCGTGATGTAACGCCGCCAGGATGGATGCGCGAAGATCGCCACGAGAGTGCGCGCGTGCGCAGACCGGGAAGGCACACCATCATCGACGACGCAGGGCGATTCGCGTCTTTCTTGAAATCAATTGGCCGCATCCACACGCCCCGCTTGCGAGCGAGGGTAGATGCCATTCGCCACCTCCAATCTCTTGATTGCGACACGTCACGATTCTCGATGAACACTGACTCAAATACGCGGATACTTGCAAATGACTTGAAAAGCGTGTAAATAACGTTGAACTCAACGCTTTCGTGTGATAAATCGAGTGCGATCTTGACTGCATGGCATGCAAGAGGTCGTCGGTTCGATCCCGATCGGCTCCACTTACGTAAGACGCGCTGAACGCTGGATATTGCGTACATACACGCTTCAGGCTGCGCGACAGAATTGCTCGGACGAATTGGTCATTTTCGCCTTACAGGAGCTTTCGAGCGCCGCGAGCTTTGACCTGACAGATTTCGAGCTCAAAATTTCAACTTGCGGCAGTCTTCAACCATTCGGTTCGACGATTGAGGCCAAAGACACTTGGCTCGATCTGGCCGTCGCCGATTAGGCGAGGGCTTCGATGGACGCCCAGCTTGGGGGTTGTTCAGTTCACACACATAGGCTCGCCAGACAGGAATTTTTGCCTTCGTGCACGCTCTTGGCGCCTCCGTGGGGGTCGCGGCTTGCGCGTTGGACAGATGTCGCGCTCGCCTGAACTCCTTCCATAAGTCGATTCTCCCAAATTCAACCTTGTGACGATGCTCGGAAGGGCTACAGCGAACCCGTGCTCCATCCTCAGATGAGCGCGCTTGACTCAGGATCGCAGCGAGACGACAATACATTTATCGATCTACTTAGTCCACAATTCAGGAGTATGACGCCCTGATCTCGCAGACCTCCGAGTATGCGCTCCGAGCCGCAATGTTTCTCGCGGCACGCCGAGATGCCACGCCGGCGTCGGGGCAGGAAATCTCCGACGCGATTCAGGTCCCGGTCGGCTATCTCCAAAAGATCCTGCGGATGCTGTCGCGCCAAGGGATCGTGACCGCTCGTCGTGGAGCCGGCGGCGGATTTGCGCTGGCGAAAGTGCCAACTGCAATTAGCGTCCTCGACGTGCTCAAGGCGTCTGATTCGCAGATTCAAAGGATAGAGCGCTGCCCTTTAGGGATAAAGGGACATACTCAACTTTGCGCTCTACACCGAATGCTCGACTCGGAGATGGCCCACACCGAGAGGACATTTGCGTCGACATCCCTTGGAGACTTGCTCGACGGTGAGGGCGGTATTCGGCCATTGTGCGACCCATCCGGCAAGATTCCTTTCGCGCTGCGGGTTGACGCTCAACGCGGCGGCGCCAAACCCGAGAAGCCCTAGGACGAAACGCGCAATGCGGCGACACTTGATCGCATCGAGACGTGACGCTAGTCTTTTGTGGAGTTGTGCATGCACTATAGTGCTTTGCATCCGAACAGAGGAAGTGTGAGCCATGACCCCAGCAGCGAGAGCACCGATGACTGGAACCGGGAACCAAAGCGAAGCGACCACTATTGGCAATCCAGACCCGTACAAGGGGCTTGCAATTGGGGTTGCCCTGATGTTCGCAATCACGCTCCCCTCGCTCCTCGTCGCGGTCGCCCTTGCTCAACCAACGCCGCCCGTCCCGGCATGGACTATCGAAGCCGTTGCGCTGGGTGTGGATCGGGCCGAGATCGTGACCGGCGAGCATGTGTTTCGAAACGCGTGCGCCGTATGCCATGGACCCAACGGGGATGGTGTGCATGGTTTGGGCAAGCCGCTGCACAACAGTGCCTTTGTGCAGGAAAGCTCGAATGAAGAGCTTTTCGAACTCCTGGTTGATGGACGAAAGCTCGACGACCCGCTCAATACGACAGGCGCCTTGATGCCTCCTCGAGGAGCGCAGCAACTTGACGACACCAAGATCAACCGTGTCATCGTGTACCTCCGCGCCATACAGGAGCCCGATGCCACACCTGTTTCGGTCGAGCCGTGGAACATCAAATCGCGTGAAGGTGAAGGCGGCGCCATGGCGATTGAGCTCACCGATCATCCGGGGTTCGATCTCTTCGTCGCGTCGTGCGCCGCTTGCCACGGCCAAGGCGCCGAAGGAATCGAAGGCCTAGGCCTGCCACTTGTGACGAGTGGTTACGTCCGCGGCACGAGCGACCAAGACTTGATCGGTTTCATCAAGCGCGGTCGCCCGATGTGGGACGCCAGCAACACGACCGGGCTCGACATGCCCCCGAAGGGCGGAAACCCGGCGATCACCGACGAACAACTTCAACAGATCATTGACTACCTCCGAGCCTTGCAAAAGGAAGCGATGGGTTCTTGAGGCCATTGCCAACGTAAACCAAGCCGAATCTCGGCAGAAACCCGAGACGGCGCACCATGGAGACTCACGATGAATATCAAATGGAGCACCGGCCGACGTCTCGCCGTCCTCCTGGCGCCCCTCGCGATGTGCGGGTTCGCAGCAACAGCGGGCGCCCAGTCGATGCGGGATGTTGAAACGGTCGCCAAGAACCGCGGCCTCACGACAGCGGACCTGATTGCAGCCGCGAAGACCTACTTGCCGAGCGGGCAGAAAGATGAGTACTTGATGTTTGCTTCTGGCGGGCACGCCGGGCAAATCTTCGTGGTCGGATTGCCGAGCATGCGTTTGCTCCGCTCGATCGCGGTTTTCACGCCGGAGCCTTGGCAAGGCTGGGGGTACGGGGTTGGCGACAAGATCATTGCCGAAGGATTTCCGAGTGGGAAGTCCAACTTGTGGGGCGACACGCATCACCCCGCGCTTTCTGAAACCAACGGCGACTACGACGGCCAGTTCCTCTTTATCAACGACAAGATCAACGCGCGCGTCGCGGTGATCGATCTGCGTGACTGGGAAACAAAGCAGATCATCAAGAACCCGCTGACGCTCAGTGACCACGGCGGCACATTTGTGACGCCAAACACGGAGTACATCATCGAGGGCGGGCAGTATGCGACGCCGTGGGGCTCGGATTACGCCCCGATCTCGGAATACAAAGAGCAATACAAAGGCTCAGTGACGCTCTGGAAGTTTGACCGGAACCGTGGACGGATTGATAAGGATCAATCGTTCGCGATCGAACTGCCTCCGTATTGGCAGGATCTCGCCGATGCGGGCAAACTGGCGAGCGACGGATTCTTCTTCATGAATTCGCTGAACACCGAAATGGCAACAGGTGGAATTCAGGACAAGAAGCCGCCGTTCGAAGCGGGTGTCAGCCGCAACGCCACGGACTTCATGCACATCATTGATTGGAAGAAGGCAGAGCGAGTCTTCAAGGCGGGCAAGGTTGAGCAGATCAAGGGCTTCCCGGTGATCACGCTCAAGACAGCGCTTGCCGAAGGGCTTCTGCATCTCACGCCCGAACCGCGCAGCCCTCACGGTGTTGATGTGGCGCCGAAGGGTGACTTCATTGTCGTGTCCGGTAAGCTCGATCCGCATGTCACGATCTATTCAATGGACAAGATTAAGCAGGCGATCGAGTCAAAGATCTACTCCGGGACCGATGAATTCGGCGTTCCGATTCTCGATTTTGACACCGTTGTTGAATCACGCATCGAGGTCGGACTCGGCCCGCTGCACACGCAATTCGGCCCTGACGGATACGCCTACACGTCGCTCTATCTCGACTCCGCCGTTGCACGGTGGACGCTCGGCGGATCGTACGGATCGTTGACGCCTGAGCCGGACTGGACTCTGGTTCACAAGACGCCGGTGCATTACAACGTCGGACACATCGCCGCGGCAGAGGGCGACACCGTCAGCCCGGATGGGAAGTACCTCGTTTCGCTCAACAAGTGGGCGGTCGATCGTTTCGTGCAGACTGGGCCGCTGCTACCGCAGAATCTTCAGCTCCTGGACATCTCTGACGACGGAACCGAAATGCCAGTGTTGTATGACATGGCGATGGGTGTCGGAGAACCGCACTACGCCCAGATCATCAAGGCGGACAAGCTGAACTCCTGGAAGGTGTATCCGGAAGTCGGCTGGGATCCGCACACCCAAAACATCAACCCAATGGCCGCGAAGCCGAAGATGGAGCGAGTTCAGCGCAACAGTGACGGTTCCGTCGACATCTTCATGACGGCCATTCGCAGCCACTTCAATCCTGAGCACATCTACCTGAAGCAGGGCGATATGGTCCGCTGGCACCTCACGAACACCGAACGCGCCGTGGATGCGACGCACGGGTTCGCCGTGCCGGTCTACAACATCACGGCGTCGCTGGAGCCGGGTGAAAGTGTGACGATTGAATTCGTTGCGGACACTCCGGGAACGTTCCCGTTCTACTGCTCCGAATTCTGTTCGGCGCTTCACTTGGAGATGATGGGCTACCTCATGGTTGAGCCCAACTGATCGATCAGCGCGCGGGGCGTGAAAGCGTCCCGCGCGCCTTGGAATCGCACAGTTGAGTCAATGGCGTCGAACAGAAAGAGGACGGTGAAATGGGTTCATTTGTCGATCAGATTCTTGGGCCGCGAATCACTCCTGAAGACGTGTCGAAGCACTCGCTTCGATATGGCGCGCCCGGCTTGCTCTTGCTCGTCGCACGGGTGATGCTGCTCACGTCACTCTTCTTGCCCTACTGGCACATGGAGCTTCAAGCGCCACAGTACCCAGACGGTTTGCACATGACCGCTTTTCTCAATGCGCTCACCGGTGACGTGGCGGAGATCGACGGGCTGAACCATTACATCGGGATGCGGTCGTTGTTCGAAGCGGCAGAGATAGAACGCATCGTCGGCGTGTTCATCATGATTGCACTTGTTGTCATGTTGGAGCTTGCGGCCTACATCCACACGCGATGGGCCGTTCTGCTGATCGCGCCGGCAGTGTTTTTTCCGGTGGTTTTTCTGGTGGACCTACACCTGTGGATGCGCCACTTCGGGCTCAATCTTGACCCACATGCGCCGTTGTCAAATGCCGTCAAGCCATTCGTCCCAACGGCGCTCGGCAAGGGCGGCATTGGTCAGTTTGTCACCATCGCGACACCCGGCTCCGGTTTGATCCTCGCCTCCGTGGCTTCGTTCGTCCTCATTGCGGCTTTGTATTTCCACCGCCGCGCATACAAGCCGCTCGTGAAGAAGAACCGTCAAGAATTGACATCTCCTTCGAATGCCTGAGAAGAGTTCCTGATATGCGACCTTCATTCATCGCCATCTTGGTCTGCCTGGTCGCATCCGGCTCTTCCGGCGCTGAAAGGGCCGCGCCATCGAATTCAGATCCAGTTTCAGTGTCAATCGTTTCGGAACTGATCGAAAAGAGCGCGCCGGGCGATGTGATACACGTGCCCCCCGGTGTGTACGAGGGAAACCTCGTCATTCGGAAACCAATAGTTCTTGACGGTGGCCGTGAAGCTGTCTTTGACGGTCGAGGCAAAGCAACCGTGATCGAAGTCGTGGCCGAAGGGGTCACGATTCGGGGATGCACAATTCGGAATTCAGGCGATGATGTCACGGGTGAGCCGTCGGCCATCCGTGTCCTGGCAGCCAATACGACGATTGAGTCAAACACCATTGAAGATGCGCTCTTCGGGATCGATCTTCGCGAGGCGCCCGGAGCACTGATCCTCAACAACGTCATTGCTTGCAAGAATCTGGAGCCCGGGCGACGTGGTGATGGCATTCGTCTTTGGTGGAGCCACGGATGTGTGATTGAGGGCAACATCGTTCGAGACACTCGCGACATGGTGTTCTGGTATTCCGAGGATCTCCGCATCGTGCGAAACACCGTCACCAACAGCCGGTACGGGCTGCACTTCATGTACAGCCACGACACGGTGCTGGAAGAGAACGACCTCAACGGGAACTCGGTGGGCGTGTATCTGATGTACAGCAACCGGATCACCATTCGCGGCAACCGCATGCAAAACAATCGCGGCGCCAGCGGCTACGGCATTGGACTCAAGGATTGCGACGAGATTTCGGTCACTGGCAATGCGCTGCTTGCCAATCGCGTTGGTGTCTATCTTGACAACAGCCCATCATCAATCGACTCGACCGGGCTTTTCGAGTCAAACATGATCGCCTTCAATGAGATTGGCCTGCTCGCCACGCCCAATACGCACAACAACGTTCTCACGCGCAATGCCTTTGTAGAGAATGAGGAGCCGGCTGCCACGCACGGGCGGGGACGGCTCGTCAGCAACGCGTTCGCTCGCAACGGGATTGGAAACTACTGGTCCGACTACGCCGGATTTGATCTCGACGGCGATGGAATTGGCGATGTGCCGCACGAGCCGAAGAGCCTCTTCGGCGTGATGTTGGCAAAGGAGCCCAATCTCAGGCTCTTTATCCACAGCCCTGCGCAGCAGGCGATCGAATTCACTTCCAGAGCGCTGCCCGAACTGAGGCCGGAATCGACGTTGATCGACCCAGCTCCGCTGACGTCGTCGCCTGAGATCGAACTCAAGGTTGTGACTGCCGGAGGCGGAGCGAAGCGCATGATGATTTTTGCTGGATCATTGCTTTCATTCGCCGCTGCGTGCATAGCCGCATTGGGAATCGAGCGGGGAATGCCCGCGAAAAGCTCAGGAGGCCAGTCATGATCCGCGCTTCAAACATCACCAAGCGCTTCGGCCGTGTGCATGCCGTCTGCAATGTGTCATTCGACATTGAAGCTGGCGGTTCGGTCGCGCTGTGGGGCAGCAACGGGGCTGGCAAAACGACACTCATTCGATGTCTGCTCGGTGTGATTCGATTTAAGGGCGACGCCCACATCGGCGGGGTGGATGTTCGCCGGCGAGGAACGCATGCTCGTGCGCTGCTTGGTTACGTCCCGCAGGAATTGGCCTTCCATGACGACGCACGTCTTGGCTCGGCGATGATGTTCTTTGCCAACCTCCGGCGAGTTTCCGGAGCGAGAGCAGCCGAGTCGCTCGCCGCAGTTGGGCTGACTGGACACGAACGCAAGCGAGTCCGTGATCTTTCGGGCGGCATGAAACAGCGTCTCGCGCTGGCGGTTGCGCTCCTAAGTGACCCGCCGGTGATCTTTCTGGACGAACCAACTTCGAACCTCGATGCTTCCGCGCGTGGGGAAGTCGTCGAGACGCTCAAGCGCTTGCGTCACGCTGGGAAGACGCTGTTGTTCGCATCGCACCGCCCAGACGAGGTGATCGCACTTGCCGATCGTGTGCTCGTAATGGAACAAGGCAAAGTGATCCGCAACACGACTCCGGTTGAACTTTGGCCCACGGAAAAGCCGGTTCAGGTTGTTCGGCTTCACCTCAGCATGGCAAGCGAGACTGAAGCCGCAGATGCGCTTCGGAAAGCTGGGCATGCGGTCCATCTCAACGGGCGCGGGCTCTGTGTCGCGGTGCCGCGTGATCGGAAAGCTGAGCCGATCGCAACTCTCGCGCACTGTCAGATCGATGTGCGCGACATCGAAGTGCTCGATGACCTGGAGATCCCGGAGGAATCCCGATGAGCGCCATTCGCGCATCCTGTGTTTCGCCAGGCCAATTGGCGTCAGCAGCGCCAACCTTTTCCGGCGGAATCATCCGATTCGCACGCCGCGAGTTTCGCGACGCTCTCGCGAGCAAGTGGTTCTTGCTCTACACCGTGGCTTTCACGGTTCTCGCCGTGGCAGTGTCATTCTTGTCTCTCAGTGGGGTCGGTTCGCAAGGGTTTGCAGGATTCAGTCGCACTGCGGCAGGGCTCCTCAATCTCATCATGCTTGTTGCTCCGCTGATGGCGCTGACCGCTGGCGCCAGCTCAATCGCCAGCGAGCGTGAACGAGGCACACTGCTGTACCTGCTCGCCCAACCAGTCTCACGAGCCCAGCTCCTTCTGGGGAAATACTTTGGACTCGCCGCGGCTCTGACTTGCTCACTTTGTATTGGATTCGGGATCAGCGGCGGCGTGCTTGCGTGGAGAACTGGCGGAGTTGGCGTCGGCGCCTATGCGACGCTCGTGGGTTTCACAGTTCTTCTCGCTCTTGCGATGTTGTCCGTCGGAGTCTTGATATCCGTTGGTTCGCGCCGCTCATCGGTGGCGACAGGGATTGCCTTGTTTACATGGCTTGCGCTGGTCTTCGTGAGCGACCTGGGCCTGATGGCCAGTTCAGTTCTGTTCAAGTTGCGTGTCCAGGAGATTTTCGGGCTTGCGACTTTGAATCCGCTCCAATCATTCAAGATGGCCGTCATCGTCAACATGAATGCTTCGCTGGATGTCCTCGGGCCGGTCGGCGCGTATGCCTCGCAAACACTGGGCAACGGTCTCCCATGGGTGCTCGCATCGTCTCTTGCCGCGTGGATCATTCTTCCGCTTGCCCTTGCTGTCGTGCTGTTTGTTCGGAGGGGTTCGGTATGAAGGCTCATATCCGGATCAACGCGCTCGCGGCTGTTCTTGCGTCGCTCTTGGGCTGCGATCGGCACACTGCGATCAGTCCGCCCACCGTTCGGCTCGGTGACTCCCTTTGCAATCATTGCAACATGATCATCAGCGACGAACGCTGGGCGACCGCGACGATGGTCGAGGGCCCGCGAGGCTCAGAGCCCCGACTCTTCGACGACTTCAATTGCCAGGTGAACTTCGAAGTCGCACATCCGGACCTCACGATTATGACTCGGTGGTCGCATGACTATGTGACACGAAAATGGCTGCGCACTGAGCACGCTCAATTTCTGATATCCACTGAGCTAAGAACTCCGATGGGATCACTGATGGCGGCGTTTCGGATGACGTCTGACGCCGAAACGATCAAGACGGAGTTGACTGGAGAAGTGATGACCTTCGACGATGCATGGAAACACTTGAAGTTCATCGGGACGCACGATCAGGCGGATCAAATTGAATTGGATTCAACTGGACCGGAGCAGCACAATGAATCGTGAACTCACAGTTGACATGACGGTCGGGCAAATTGCAAAGGCGCACCCTGATTTGATCCCCGAGTTCGAACGTCTCGGCATCGACTCTTGCTGCGGCGGCGCCCAAACCCTAGGCGTCGCTGCGGCCGCAATAGGTCTCGACGCATCCGCATTGATTCGTGAACTTTCCATTCTTCAATCCGACGGGCCAGAAACCAAGGCAATCATTGATTGCGCGGCAATGACCATGACGGAGCTGGCGGATCACATCGAGAGCACACACCACGTATTCGCACGGGAAGCTCTCGATCGATTGGAGAAGTTGCTCGTCAAGTGCGTTGCGGCGCACAGCAAAGACGATCCTCGGCTGCTGGATCTGCAGCTTACGGTCGCAGCGCTGACCGAAGACATGCATGATCACTTCATTCGCGAGGAGCGTGTGCTATTTCCATGGTTTCGGCGACTTGAACGGGAAACAGAGATTCAGGGTGGCCCTCCGTGGAGCGTCCGCCGCCCGATTGATTGCATGATCCACGATCACGACGATGTCGGCGAGGCCCTAGCGCGCATCCATGCTCTGACCGACGATCTCACCCCGCCTGAAGATGCGTGCTCAACCTGGAAGGAGTGCTACGGCCTGCTTGGCGAACTGGAGCGAGACACGCACATGCATATCCACAAGGAAAACAACATCCTCTTCCCGGCTGGAATTGAGGCGGAGAAGCGACGCCGTGACGTTCCCGGCAAGCGGCGCCCTACTCCCGTCCTCTAATTCGGTGAAGCGCTCGTCAAACTGTGAGGTCAAAGGCTGGACGGCTTGAACTGCATCACGCGATATGTCTTGAACATTTTGAATCCGCAATCAATCTGCGCCCTCAACCTTTGTTTAGAAATTTGGACTTGTGATCCCTCGCTGCAACATAGAGACAACTGGCTGCTTGCCCGGGTGCGGCTTTGGGAACGGCTGACAAGGAACCTAACATTCGCTGCCGGCGGCGTGAGCCACCACAACGCCCATTATTCGATGAATTCGAGGCTCTCGACCACGTCGAATCTGTCCATTGACTCAAATCGTTTGTAGCCTGATCATTCGTCACGCTGACTGCCCCATTTGGGCTCAGTCCACACGAAACACGGTGGTGGCACGCGAGGAGAATGAGCAGTGAACCACAATGACTACATCTTCATGGCCGGCGCAATGCTCGTTTGTGCCGCCACAAACGCCGCCGCCGCGCCAGGCGATTCGAGCAAAGAGACATTCGGCTCGCCTGGAACTTCGCTCGCGATCGAAAGCGCCTCGCTCCGGTTCGACTATTGGCAACCGGAAGAGGAGACGAAGGATCAGGTGACGAGCCAGACGCCGGAGCCGCAGGCTCAGACTGGCGCGGGTGACGGCCACAGTCTCGCCACCAAACTTCAGAATCCGGTCGCGGATCTCGTCAGTGTTCCGATTCAGTTCAACTGGGACACGGGGCTTGGCCAAAATGGCGACGGCGACAAGATCACCATCAACATC
Source organism: Smithsoniella earleae (assembly GCA_032356285.1). Lineage (NCBI taxonomy): Eukaryota > Viridiplantae > Chlorophyta > Ulvophyceae > Smithsoniella > Smithsoniella earleae. The sequence goes on along the minus strand of JAULKQ010069767.1, from coordinate 311,366 downwards.
CAGCCGGTGATTCCGTTCCACCTCAACGACAACTGGAACTTGATCTCCCGCACCATTCTTCCGGTGATTTACGAAGAGGGACCATCATCCGGCGTCAGCAGCGATTTCGGGATCGGGGACACGCTGCAGAGCCTTTTCTTCTCTCCCGTGGAGCCCATCGACGGATGGATTCTTGGATTTGGACCAGCGATCCAACTGCCAACCGGAACCAGTAATTTATTTCGATCAGAACAGTGGGCGCTTGGCCCGACGGGCGTCGCGTTGCGGCAACAAAAAGCTGGCAAGGGGACCCTGACGTACGGAATGCTCGCCAACCACTTGTGGCGCATCGCGGGCACCGATGACTTCCCAGACGTCAACAACACCTTCATTCAGCCGTTTCTCTCCTACACAACACCCGGCGGAAGCACCTTCACGATCAACAGCGAATCCAGCTACAACTGGACGAGCTCGGACTGGACGGTCCCGTTCAACTTCATGTTTGCTCAACTCGTTCACTTTGGAGAGCATCCGGTCCAGCTTCAATTCGGCGCCCGGTATTACGCGACGGCCCCGGATGATGGGCCGGAATGGGGCTTCCGATTCGCCATTACGTTTCTGTTCCCGCAGGGCTGACCGGGGAGCGTTCGCCGTATCTGTGTTGACCGTGACTGTTTCAGCGCCATAGACGGCAGTTGCGTCGGTTGATCGAACCGGCGAGCATGGGTTGTCAGCATATTGTGAATCCAATCACGTATTCGTGGACGGGGAGGTCCGATGAAACGAGCGCTGAGTATTGTTGTGTTCGCCATGGTGTGTTTTGCGAGCGCTGCAAGCGCCGATTCCCTAAAGGATGCGGTGAAGCAGGACTACGACACCTATCTCGCAGACCTTTTCGATCACTTCCATCGCAATCCAGAACTCTCTCTGGTTGAGCACGAAACCGCGGCGCGCATGGCCAAAGAGTTGCGCGAGGCCGGTTTCGATGTCACGGAGGGCGTTGGCGGGACGGGCGTCGTCGCGCTGATGCCAAACGGGAACGGCCCGCTCGTGATGATGCGAGCGGACATGGACGGACTCCCAGTCGAAGAAAAATCAGGCCTGCCAAACGCCTCGAAGGCCACGCAGATTGATCCAATCACCGGCAATCTGGTTCCGGTCATGCACGCATGCGGCCACGATGTGCATATCACCAGTCTGGTCGGGACGGCCCGCTGCATGGCGAACTTGCGCGATGAATGGTCTGGCACGCTGATGCTCATCGTTCAGCCCGCCGAAGAGCGCGTCATCGGTGCCAAAGCGATGCGCCAAGACAATATTTGGCGACGATTCGGCACACCAGACTATGCGCTCGCATTTCATGTTTCATCAGAGAATGAAGCAGGCGTGATTAATGTCTCAGAAGGCAGCCCATATGCGGGCGCCGACACAGTGGACATCATCATTCATGGCGTGGGCGCGCATGGCGCTTCGCCGCACGCGGGCAAGGATCCGATCGTGCTGGGAAGCCAGATTGTGCTCGCGCTGCAAACGCTGGTGTCACGCGAGTTGCCGCCGCGGGACCCGGGCGTCGTGACGGTGGGGTCGTTTCACGCCGGCACGAAACACAACATCATTTCGGACCGCGCCGAATTGCAACTCACGGTGCGCAGCACTTCTGAAGACACACGACGTGTGCTCTTGCGCGGCATTGAGCGGATTGCCGTCAATCTAGGCCGCGCCGCCGGCCTGCCCGAGAACAAGCTGCCTGAAGTCATTATTTCCCAGGAGAGCGTGCCTCCAACGACCAACGATGCCGCGCTTGCGCGGCGGCTGAAGGATGCCTGGATCACCGCTCTCGGTCCAAATGCGGTCATACAGAAACAGGGCAAGGGCATGGGCGCCGAAGACTTCCCGTTCTTCACGACGGATCCCTACATCCCGAGTGTGTACTGGGCCATCGGCGGCACGCCGAAAGAGGACATCGAACTTGCGGCAAACGGTGGCCCTCCGATTCCGAGTCATCACTCGCCGCTCTTCAAGATTGCTCCGGAGCCATCCGTCCGAGCCGGCGTGGAATCCACCGTGGTGGCGCTGATGACGCTCATGGGGAAATGAGGCCAGGAGCCGCTCGATTGGAAATTCGGTTGATCTGAGCGACCGAACATTCCCCGCAAGATTCGCAAGCGCAATCAAGCACGGGGACGCCGCAGTCAGCACAATTCGTGCATGACAGCATCTGAACAGGACTGGGCCGCACGAATTGACGCGGTCACGCGGCTTCTCGAGGAACGTCTCGATGAGGACGTTCCGCTGGAAGAGCTGGCGAGCGCCGCGCACTATTCGATGTTCCACTTCCACCGCTTGTTTCGCGGGCTGACCGGCGAAACCGTGCGGGAGCGTGTGCGCCGATTAAGGCTGGAGCGGGCGGCGCACCATTTGTCGCATTCGGAAACGGACATTCTGCGCGTGGCGCTTGATGCGGGGTACGACAGCCACGAAGCATTTACGCGCGCTTTCAAGAAACGATTTGAGGTGACGCCATCGGTCTTTCGAACCGAGCGGCGCGCTCTTCACTCCCCACGAACCGCAGCAACGGAGAACACCGACATGAACATTGAGATTCGCCGTCAACCACCCGTGCACATCGCCAGCGTGCGGCACGTCGGTCCGTACAGCGAAGTCGGCAAAGCGTGGGCCGCGCTGATGAAATGGGGCTGGACCAAGATGATGTTCGGCAAGCCAGAAACTTTCGGCCTGTGTTTCGATGATCCTGAAGTCACGCCGACCGAGCATGTTCGATACGAAGCGTGCATGGTGGTGGATGGCAAGACCAAAGTGAAAGGCGACGTGACGTTGAAGGAACTTTCCGGCGGGGACTTTGCCGTGGCGATGCATGAAGGACCGTATGACCAGATCGGCTCGACGTACGCGGAGCTGTTTGCGCACGTGGCGCGTGAACCGGTCGGCGGCAAGCAGTGGCGTTTGGGCGACCCGCCATCGCGCGAGGTGTACCTGAATGATCCGCGCAAGACGAAGCCGCACGATTTGCGAACGGAGATTTGGATGCCGGTGAGTGCGGCGTGATCTCTCGCTTCTTCGCCGGACGACGGGCGAGACGCCCGTCCCACTGATCAATGCGACCAAGTGGGGTCTACTTCAGGAAGTAAATGGTCGCTGCGATCGCGCCAGCCGCAACCACGATGCCGATGATGAGCGAGGCGATCTTCCACGCGCTCCACGGTCGTTCGCTTTGCACCTCACCGGTGCGGCCGTTCACAAGAAAGCGATAGATTTTGCCCTTGTGCTGGTAGGCGCTGACCCAAATCGGCATGAGGACATGGCGAAATGCGATGTTTGCATAGCTCGTATCCATGGATGTGATGCGCTGCACGTCGCCACCGATGTCGCTCATCACGGTCGAACGAATCACCGGCCGCACGAGCTCACGGCAGATGCCGAAGCCATCCTCAAGACCAATACGGTAGCGCTCCGCCTGAAATCCGCTGAGATAACTCGTTGCGAACGGCTTGAACTCCACAAGGTCCCACGGTTCTAGTTTCCGCGCCATGTCGCGCGGTAGACCATCTGACGCAATCACGAGGACATCGTCGAATTGATTCTGCACGTTGCCGGCTCTAGGCGACCAGCGTGTGTGACGCACCTGACGTGTGCGCACCTGTGGTTTGCCGTTGACCATCGTCGTGTACGTCTGCGTGACGTAGTAATAGTCTCCGCGCAGTCCTGAATACTTCGTGGCGGCGTCCGTATCGAACGTCCAATAGGGCACGTACATCCCGTGCAGTTTGTCCTGGTCCAGTGGGGCTTTCTTGAGCGCTGTTGGCGCGAACCAGAGTTTCTGAATCCAAGTTCGAAACGCCTGCGTCGCATCGGCGCGCGTCACGCGAAACGGTAAGAGTGCCTGTGGTTCAATGACGCGTTTTTCTCGTGCGGCGTCCACAATGTTGGCGCCGCAATAAGGGCACTGAATGGACATTGCCTCGGGCGGAGGCGTGGCTTCGGCGCCGCACGCGTCGCATTTGTAGAACGTGGCGTCGATTGATGTTGATTCTTCGCGAAGCGCTTCGATGGCTTTCTCGTAATCGTGTTCGCGAACGGCTTCTTCAATCGCCGGATCATCGAATTCTTCGATGGGGTTGACGTGACCGCAGTGATCGCAGACCAGCGCTTCGGCGCCGGGTTGGAATCGGAGCGTGGCGCCGCACTCCGCGCACGTGAAGCGCGTGGCGTCAACTTGGCTCGCGTTGGCGCGTTCGGTGGGCATGGGGTCGCCTGATTGCAATTAGTTGGTGGGCGCTGCCGGCGGAATCGGCGGCGGGACGCTTCCGAAGAGTTCAGCGAGTTCGACCGTGTCGCCGGCGCGGCGCCATTCGGCCATGCCTTGTCGCCACACCAGTGTGGCGCGGGTAAGCGCGCCGTCCGTTGACATCTTGCGGAGCTCCGAGATCGCGAACGGGCCAGCCGCAGCGCCGTTTTGCACGACGTGAAAGACGGGCGGCGCGTGCGGCACTTGCGGAGGCGCCGCTCCCCCACCGGTGGCGCCCATCGCGCCAGCCATCTGTCCCGCCATCGCAAAACCCATGCCCATGCCCATGCCTCCGGCGGCCATGCCGCCGGGGTTCTCCGCCGCGGCTTTCATGGCGTCCGCGGTTTGGAACTGCGTGTACTTGGACAGGTCGCCGACGACGCCCATACTGGTGCGTCGATCGAGCGCTTCTTCAACGGCAGGCGGCAGTGAGATGTTCTCGACGAGGAGATTGGTGACTTCGAGACCGAAGACAGCGAATTCCGGCTGCATGCGCGTGGTGATGAAGGCGCCAAACTCATCGTAGTTGCTGGCGAAGTCGAGCACCGGGATGCGGCTCTCGCCAATGATGTCCGCGAACCGCGCCACGATCATGTTGCGAAGCTGTTCGGTGATTTCCGAAGTTGTGAAACGAATGTCCGTGCCGACGATCTCGCGCAGGAACACGGCGGGGTCGATGACGCGCAGCGCATAGGTGCCGTAAGCGCGCAGTCGCACCGGGCCAAACTCTGCGTCGCGGAGCATGATGGGGTTCATCGTGCCCCATTTCAGGTCCGTGAAGCGAATCGTGCTGACGAAGTAGACCTCGGCCTTGAACGGGCTCTCGAAGCCGTACTTCCAGCCTTGCAGCGTCGCGAGGATTGGCAGGTTCTTCGTATCAAGCGTGTACGTGCCGGGCTGGAAGACATCCGCGATCTGGCCTTCATTGACAAAGACCGCCGCTTGCCCCTCACGCACAACGAGCTTGGCGTTGTGCTTGATTTCGTTGTTGTATCGCTCGAAACGGGCGACGATGGTCTGATCCCCGCCGGGGGCGGAGTCGTCGAGCCACTCGATAATGTCGATCAGTTCGCCGCGAAGTTTGTCCCAAATGCCCACTTCTTACCTCCTCGTCGTCAATCCGCGTGCCAGTGTGAACAGGATACCGATGAACGCCGCGGACTTCGGGCGCAACTCCACCAGCGGATCCAGAATCATTCTTCCGAATTCGGTCAGGCCGGCGCCGCTCCCGACATGTCTTTCAACGTCGAGAAACGGCCACGTCACGAATTTGATCGCAGCCGGACGAGCATGCCGAAGCCTCGGACGAGCGCGACTCCACGAGCAAACCAAGGCGCGGGGCGCTCAAAATAGGCCTTGTAATAACGAGGCAATGTCCACTTTAATTTGGCGGCTGATTCCTCAACGAAGGATTTGGTGGCGCTGGACCTGCGGCTGCGCACTCTTAATTGCTCGACGACGTCAGGAAATCCATCAATGCTGAGTCCGCACGCGACTCGAATGGCGAGATTTCGAATTGCCGCAGACGCATCATCTGTCGTTGCGATCGTCACGATTTGGGCCGACACCTGCTTCTGAACTTCAGCATCAACGGATGCGAAGACATCATCCCAGAAGAGGAGCGCCTGTTTCTTCCATTCATCGGATCGAGCGAACTGGCGGGATTCCGACAGCACTTGATCGGCGACCTGATTGACAATTCGCTGCGATTCGGGCTCGTCTTGATGAGTAAAAATCGAGCAGGAAATGAGGCACAAAGCATCAGCCGCATCTGTCGCGTCTCGTGCCGAATCAAGGTCTGATCGAAACCGGGAAAAAGCGGCGTCTCGATCCATGTTCAATTTGGTCCAAAGGAGTCGTGTGCGACCGTGGCCAACCATCGGGCCGCCATACACGTCATGCGTTGCCAATTTTCCGAAAAATGTACGGGCGGAGGGATTCGAACCCCCAACCTCCTGATCCGTAGTCAGGTGCTCTATCCAATTGAGCTACGCCCGCAGGGTTGGGACGGAGAGGCTATCCCGGCGATGCGGCTTCGGCAAGGGGCTGTGGCGCCCGCCGCGACGGAACCCCGTCGTCCGGGTTTGGCCGATCCGGGCTTGACGATTGCCGAGATCCTGCAATACTGCCCGGTTCCCAGCCTCGGGCCGGTTTTGGCACGGGCAGGAATTCGACGCACCAGACCAGAGGACGTTTCCCAATGGCATCGACTGTTTCCGCACGCAAGCGTATTCGCCAGAACGAGACCCACCGCGCCCGCAACCGCTGGCGGATGCGTCAGTTGCGCGATGCCGTCAAGGACGTGCGCGAGAAGATCCTCCACGGCAGCGCCGACGAGGCCAAGACGTCGTACCAGAATGCATGCAGCATCATTGATCGCGTTGCAGGCAAGGGCATCATCCACAAGAACACCGCGGCCCGCACCAAGAGCCGCCTGAACGCGCGGCTGCGAGCCAAGAAGGGCTGAGCCACTTCGCGCTGACATTCGAAGAATGATTTTTCCACCGGCGAGGCTTCGTGTCTCGCCGGTTTTTTCTTGCGCGCGGTACCTTCTGCGGCGTGACCACGCGCACGGATGCGAAATCGACATCGCTCACTGATTCGGACAGTTACTGGGTTCGCTCAACGCAGCCCCTGCCCGTGCTGTTGTTCTTGGCGCCGCTGATTGCTCTGTATGAGGTCGGATCCACGCTGTATCTGACCGATCCGGAAACGGGGCACGTGCGCGAAACGATTCGCGCCCACGCGCTGTTTTCTCGCTTTTTTGAGTTGTTCGGCGTCGGCGGCGCGATGCTGCCCGGCATCGCCATGATCGTGGTCCTGCTGATCTGGCACGTCATGTCGCGGCAGCCGTGGCGCGTGCGCCCGCAGACGCTTTTGATGATGGCGCTGGAATCCGCCGCGTGGGCGCTGCCGCTGTTTGTGCTCGGGCAGGCGGCGGAGCTCGCGGCGCTGGCGGCGATTCAAGGCGGAGGCCGCTCGTTCGGCGCGCTGGCGACGATCGCCATTGGCGCCGGGCTGTACGAAGAATTGCTGTTCCGCATGGTCGCGATCGCCGCAGCGCATTTCGTGCTTGTGGACCTCTGCAATGTGAAGGAGCCGTACGGCAAGTTCGGGGCCATCGCGATCGCGGCGATTGCGTTCGCGCTCTACCACGAGGACTGGTCGACGAATTTGATCTTCTTCCTCGTGGCCGGGCTGTATTTCGGCGGTTTGTACGTCTATCGCGGCTTCGGCATCGTGGTCGCAACGCATGCGCTGTACGACCTCGTCGTGCTGGCGCTCTAGAGTCATTGCCCCCCATCCGGTACCGTGACGGCATGGCAACCCCCGCGGATGGATCGCCGAATCTACAGGTGCTCGACCACCCGCTCATTCAGCACAAAATGTCATTCCTGCGGAGTGTCGAAACCGGGCATCGGCCGTTTCGGGCGCTGGTGGCGCAGATCGCCGGGCTGATGGTCTTTGAAACGACGCGGACGTTTCCTACGGTGCGGGTTGATATCGAGACGCCGCTGGAGATGACCAAGTGCCAGCGCATTGCGCGGCCGATCACGCTGGTCCCGGTCCTTCGGGCCGGCCTTGCGATGGCCGAGGGCGTGCTGGAAGTCATGCCTGAGGCGCGCGTTGGGCACATTGGCCTCCTGCGGGACGAAGAGACGCTTAAGCCGGTGACGTATTTGTCCAAACTGCCGCCGGATCTTGCGGCTGGCCCGGTGTTGCTGCTTGATCCGATGCTCGCGACCGGCGGCAGCGCCGCGCGGGCGTGCCACCTGCTGCGTGAATCAGGAGCGACGGATATTCGGCTGCTGTGCCTGGTCGCAACACCCGAAGGCGTGAGCCGCTTGGGTCGGGACCATCCGGACATTCCGGTGTACACCGCAGCGCTCGATCGTGAACTCAACGAGTTTGGCTACATCCTGCCGGGGCTGGGCGACGCCGGGGATCGCCTATACGGCACGTAGAACGCAATTGACAGGTTCTCCGCAGCAGGTTCCCGCACGCACGTTTTGCGCTATTCTGGTGTTCGCGCCGTCGCGGCGTCAGCCATTTCATCCCGCCGAAGGAGATGTCAACAACAATGCCGCCGCGCGCCCTGAAACCGACGCACTCATTGAAAGATCCGGACACGCGCATTTACGTCGGCGATTGCCGCACGATCATTCCGCGCATTCCCGAGTGCGAAGCGAAGTCTGTCGATCTGATCTTTGCTGATCCTCCATTCAACTGGCAAGTGAAGTACGACGAATGGCACGACGGTTTGCCGCGCGATGAATACCTGAAATTCACCAAAGAGTGGCTGGATGTGTGCGTGGACGCGCTGACCGATCGCGGCGCTATCTGGGTGAACATTCCTGATGACACCGCGGCGGAGATTGTCGTTCACCTCAAGAACGAGCGCAAACTCACCATGGTGAATTGGTGCATCTGGCACTACCGATTCGGACAGAACCGGATGGGGTCCTTCATTCAGAGCAAAGTTCATGCGCTGTATTTCGTGAAGGACAAGGACAACCGGATCTGGAATTCAACGGACATTCTTGAGCCGAGTGATCGCGCCACGACCTATTTCGATCCGCGCACGCACAACAAGAAAGAAGGCAAGAACGGACTTCGCGTGCCCATGGACGTGTGGTACGGGAAGTACTGGGGACGCATTCAAGGCAACAATGTGGAACGCCGCGCGAACCATAAAAATCAATTGCCCGAGGTGTATCTCGAACGAGTCATTCGTGCGTGCAGCGATGAAGGCATGATCGTGATGGATCCGTTCACAGGCAGCGGCACGACGGGCGTGGTGGCGCGCGAGCTTGGGCGGCGTTTCATCGGCACGGAATACAGCGCGGCGAACGCAAAGAGTGCGTTTGCGCGCATCAAAGACGGCGCTGTTCGCGTTTCGAAGGATGCCCCCACGGTGCACACGACGGCGATTTTCCCGCCGCGGGCACGGCGCAATGACAGCGCGACGCCCCAAGAGACGTCGCGCTGATTCGATGCATTCAGTTGTTGTCGAAAACGATTCGCTTTAGGCGAAGCCCCAATTGGCGAGCAACGTCGCGAGGTCTGAACCGTTGACCACACCGTCGTCATTCAGATCCGCAACGCAAGCGCCTTCTTTCGGACAGTCGCCCCAGTTGGCGAGCAATGTTGCGAGATCAGAGCCATTGACCATGCCGTCGCCGTTGAAGTCCGGACCATCGCTCATCGCTTCGTTGACGGTGTAATCGTCGGAGCCTTGCAATTCGGCGCCGGACAGATCGTCAAGTTGGATGCTTTCACTCGACGTTGTGGTGATGATCCAATCCTGAATGTCGGTCCATGTGCCGCCGGCGACGGCTTCATCGGCGCGGAAGTCCGCCGCGAGATTGCCGGGAAAGTTCACATTCGGATTGTTCGTCCACTGGATGTAGTCCGCGATATTGGCGGGATTGCCGAAGTCGATATTGGCGGCGGCCTGCCAGTAGAGACCCATGCCATACGGAGTCGGATCCAGCGGCACGGCATTGAATCCGAGCGGATTGGCGCCGAGATCCGCAAGGTTGATTGAGCCGGCGCCGCCGGGGGCGTCGTTCAAGAAGTGGATGTCCAACGTTTCGCCCGGCATCAGTGTGATGCCGTTAAAGCCGTCGCTGTTGGTGTATTGCGCAATGTCGGTCGAGTTTGAGCCGCACAGGCGATAGCCGTCCAGTGCTTGCGGCGTATCGCCGAGATTGCTCAACGTCATGACCTGCGTCGGAAAATCGACATTCACGAATTGAATATCGCGCACATCGGCAATCGCGCTGGTGGACGCCGCTGCCGTGATCGCAGCTGCGCCGAGTGCGCACGTGGTTCGAATCTGCATCTCTGTCTCCTCAAGCGAAAGAGGCGATTCGCCTCTCGCTGATGTGTTGGGGTCACCGAAAACGGGCCTTCCATGATGGCGTTCGGCCATTGAAGAAACTACCCCGAACGCGCGAATCGGTGCAGCGCAAAGGGTGTAAACACCCACGTGAAGCAAAAATTAGTGCCTCTTCCGTATCCCCACGCGCGATTTGATTCGATTCCGGGAGAAACACCTTGTCGAAAGCGCTTTTGCCGTGGTATTCTGGGCAATTGCGGCGGAGCCGCCTCCTCCTGTGTTGCCTCACGCTTCCGCTCCGTACGCAAGGGTCGAACGAAACCGGCCCAACCGTTGTTGGTCAATCATGACCATCGAACGAGGGAGATGAAGCAATGGCGACTTCCACACTTGAAGCCAATGCCACAGCGACAGGGAGCCGCGCACTCGAATCTCGAGCGTTGCGCGACGCCTCCGACTTTGAACATGTTTACCGCGACGCTCGCGGACAAATCGCCCGCGTTCCCTGGGCGACCGGGGAGTCACACGCCGCCCTTGTCGCATGGTTGAACTCCGAGGGACCATGCCATGTGCGCCCGGGATGCCGCGTTGCGGTCGTCGGGTGCGGCCTCGGCGATGACGCAATCGAGTTTCTCAATCGCGGATTTGATGTCGTCGCATTTGACGCGGCGCCCACGGCGATCGATTGGGCCATGCACCGCCATTCGGGCCATGCTTCAAGCTTCATGTGCGCCGACGTGTGCGAAGCGCCCTCGCGATGGCGTCACCGGTTCGACTTGGTGGTGGACGTCAACAACCTCCCGTGGATCGAGGAGTCACGGCGCGAGGACTACGCCTCGAGCGTGGCGGATCTGCTGCATCCGAATGGCGCGATGCTCATGATTTGCGGCGGGACTGATTCCGAAGAATTGGCGGGCGACTCAGACGATCCGGCGGTCTCGGCGCCCTACCTGCTTGATCTGGTCCGATCATTCGGCCTGACGCCTTCCCGCGAGATGGACGACTTCACGGACGACGCAGATCCGCCCCGCCGCTGGCTGCGTGGCTGCTTCCGATTCAACCGCTGATTTGGCCTGATCCCGGGCGGATTCCCCATTGCGCGGGAACCGGAGGGGATTTTCCGCAGTACCATGTTGATGGATGGGCGTGACGGGCAGACTCGTCGCCGGGTGGTGTGTGCGCCCGTTACGCCGCAGTGCGAAACGCGCTGCCCCCGCCACCACGACGAATCTGAGTAGGTGTTGGTCGTCGGCGATGGCTGGCGCTGGTGCGATTCACCCGTTCGTCGCGGGCGATGGAAAGTTTGCTTCCCGGGAGGCTCGAATGGTTCGCAGAATTCAATCCCCGCAACGACACGCCTTTACGCTGGTCGAACTGCTGGTCGTCATTGCCATCATCGCGGTGCTCCTTGGCATCTTGCTGCCGACGATTGCGGGAGTGCGTCGGGCAGCGCGATCAACGTCCACCCAGGCGCTCATGCGCAACGTGCGCGTCGCCATTGATGCGTTTCAAGCGGACAACGGTCGAGCGCCCGGCTACTTCAGCCCATACGACATGGGAGGCGCCGAGAACGGCGACATGGATCTTCGCGGATTCACCGCGATGGAGAACGCGATTCTTGAGTTGGCGCTGCCGGGGGACTCCGTCCGAACAGTCGGAGACTCGGACCCGGGCACGGCGCCGAGCATGGACAACACCTACATCGACATTGGCCCGTTCCAAACGGATCTGACGCAGAATGTCCGCGTCAACGTCGCCGAAGTCGGCACGTCTGCGAGTGGATCGTATTTGTCAATTGGTCAAGAACATTTTCGTGCGGTCGAGGGCCAGAATTCTGCCGATCCCACGAACGACTTGGACGGCGAACGCTACATCGGCAACCAGCTCATCGGCATGCCGGACATCGTCGATTACTTCGGTCAACCGATCATGCTTTGGCAGCGCGACACCAGCGCGGAGCTTCCACCGGTCGAATACGCGGATGCGGGAACGACGGGCGACGCCTTTGGCGCCATCTTCAATGTTGATGGCGGTTCAGATGGCAAGCGCGCCAGTTTTTACTGGGCAAGCAATGCCGGCTACCTCGCCGCCGGCGGCGAACCCGACGACGTCAACAGCGCCGCCGATCTGTCGGAACTCCCCGGACTTGGTGAGGACCGTGTGAATCAGCACTTGCTCAGTTGCATCGGTGCGTCCTTGAAGAATTCCAATGCGGAATGGGTCAGTGAAAGCTTGATGGGCGCGTTTGGCGCACCGGCGTTTCCCACTGATCTGGATCCCATGACCATGCTTCCGCTTCCGGCCCAAGCACGCGGGAACACCATTTTGCATTCGGCCGGTCCGAACGCCGTCTTCTTTGAGCGTGCCTCCACAAGTGGCCGCAATTTCACCGCCGCGGAAGAAACGCTGGATCGTATCGGCTATGCGCCGCGCGAAGCCGCCAAGACGATGCCGCCCTTGTTTCGAACGCCGGAAGACTTCGACGATCTCTTTGAAGCCACCGGCGGGTAAGCGCCCGAATCCCAGTGATCCCCGCTTTCTGGGAGCAACCAAAGCATTCGCCCGTTTGTAAGAGCCACCGGCTGGGGGTGTCGCGCGCGCGGAAGAGACTCTCGCGGCGGAGCCCCCCATTCTGGTAGGCTGATTTGCATGAAAACCCTTCCTTTCCGCGTCGCAGCGCGCCCGGCTCTGGTCGGACTCGCCGCGTTGGCCGCCATCTTTGGTGTGGCCGTCCCAGACGGCGCCGCCCAGCAGGGACCACTCGAAGGCATCCGCAAAGTTGACCCGCGATGGCACGCGCTGATCGGCGCGACCGTGGTCACTGAACCGGGACAAACCATCGAAAACGCCACGCTGGTCATCCGCGATGGCGTGATCACCTCGGTGACGGCGGGCGGCCCGACGCCCATCGGCGCGCGGGTGTGGGATTACTCCGGCCTCACGATCTATCCGGGACTTATTGAATCGCACTTACCGGTAAAAGCGCCGGCCCCTGATGCGAAGTCCCCCGGCGCGCACTGGAATAAGAAGGTGACGCCGCAACGCTCCGCGCTCGACGGCGAAGGCATCGGCGAGAGCGATCGCGAGAAGCTTCGCAAGATGGGGTTCGGCGCGGCGGCGATTTCACCGGACAGCGGCATCTTTCGTGGCTCGGCCGCCGTCGTTCTTCTAGATGAACCCACCGACAACGATTCGTCGGCGCAGTACCCAACCGTGGTGCGCCACAACGCCTATCAGGAACTCGCATTCGAGAGCGGCGGCTTCGGTCGCGCCGCTGGCTATCCCGGTTCGCAGATGGGCGCCATCGCGCTGATTCGTCAAACCTTGCTCGACGCCGACTGGTACGACCAGTCCATCGGCGTGTACGAACGCAATCCGGCCCAGTTCGAGCCGCCCGCTGCGGCTGACGCGCTGGCCGCGATCGGCCCGCGCACGAATAAGGAAGTCTTCCTGTTTGACGTCGGCGATGATCGCCAGGCGCTTCGCGCGGGCAAGATTGCAGAAGAGTTCGAGCGCCAAGCCATGCTGCTGGGTTCTGGCACAGAGCTGCGCAGACTGGATGAGATCGCCGAACAAAATCTACCCATCATCCTGCCGCTCGCATTCCTGAAAAAGCCGAGCGTCAGCACCATCGCCGATCAGAACAGCGTCACGCTCAGCGAACTCATGATGTGGGAACAGGCGCCGACGAATCCGCGTCGCCTGCATGATGCCGGTCTCACCATTGCGCTGACCACGGACAAGGGCGGCAAGGGCGCCAACTTCATGGACAACCTGCGCTCAGCGATCAAGCATGGTTTGCCCGCGGACGCCGCCCTCGCGATGCTCACGACGAACCCGGCCGAAATGCTCGGCGTCGGCGATCGTCTCGGTCGAATCGCACCGGGATACCTGGCCAATGTGGTCGTCGTTGATGGTGACGATCTCTTTGCCAAGAAAACAGAGATCCGCGATGTGTGGGTCGCTGGCCGGCGTCATGAAATCAACGAAAAAGAGGACATGGACCTTACGGGCCAGTGGGCGGCTGTCTTTGACGTTGATACCGAAGAACATCCCGCGACGCTCACCATCAAAAAGGGCAACAAGCTCACCTTCGACTTTGACGGATTCGAAGGCGTGAAAGCGCGCGACGTCAAGCTCAATGACAATCGCTTGTCGTTTCTGATGGATGGCGCTGACGTCGGTAAGAGCGGCGTGTTCGCCGTTTCCGGCGTCGTACGCGACGAACACATCAGCGGTGTCTGGCTCGATGTAGATGGCGCCATCGCCCCGTGGCGCGCCGATCGCACCAGCGCCGGTGAATCCGCCAAAGACGACGAAGAAAAAGACAGCGACGACGAAGACGCAATCGATGTGCCTGAAGAATTGCCGACGCCGTTTGGCGCGTATGGCTATCTCGAACTTCCGGCGCAAGAGGACGTCATCGTCACCGGCGCCACAATCTGGACGGCCGGCCCCGAAGGCATCATCGAGAATGGCTCGCTGGTGATCTCCGGGGGCAAGATCATCGAGGTGCGCCGTGGCGCCTACGACAACGTCATGGGCATGCGTGTCATTCAAGCAACGGGCAAGCACATCACGCCCGGCATCATCGATGCCCACAGCCACACCGGCATCGATGGCGGCGTCAACGAAGGCACGCACGCCGTCACCAGCGAAGTGCGCATCGCCGATGTCATCGACCCCGACGACATCAGTTGGTATCGCGAACTCGCCGGTGGGTTGACGGTCGCGAATCAACTTCACGGTTCCGCGAACCCGATCGGCGGGCAAAACAGTGTCGTCAAGATTCGCTGGGGATCATCCAATCCGGATGACCTGCGCATCGACACGGCGCCCGAGGGCATCAAGTTTGCGCTCGGCGAAAACGTGAAGCAGTCCAACTGGGGCTCCGAGTACACGACGCGCTACCCGCAAACGCGCATGGGCGTGGAAACGATCATCCGCGATCGCTTCATCATGGCTCAGGAATACGGCGAAGCGTGGGACGAATACAACGCGCTCTCGACGACGGAGAAACTCAACACGGCGCCGCCACGACCGGATCTTCAGCTTGAAGCGCTTCTTGAAATTCTCGAAGGCGATCGCCTCGTTCACAGCCACAGTTACCGTCAGGACGAAATCCTCATGCTGTGCCGCGTGGCGCAGGACTTCGGCTTCACGATCGGCACCTTCCAGCACGTGCTGGAGGGCTACAAAGTGGCCGAAGCCATTGAACAAACCGCGCTCGGCGCTTCAACGTTCAGCGACTGGTGGGCCTACAAGTTCGAAGTCTTTGATGCGATTCCCTACAACGGCGCCATCATGCACGACGTCGGCGTTCGCGTGTCATTCAACAGCGACAGCGACGAATTGGCCCGGCGCCTGAACACTGAAGCGGGCAAGGCCGTGAAATACGGCGGCGTGCCGCGCGAAGAAGCGATCAAGTTCGTCACGTACAACCCCGCCGTGCAGCTCGGCATCGCGGACCGTGTCGGATCACTTGCCGAAGGCAAGGATGCGGACTTCGTGATCTGGTCCGGCGATCCGCTCAGCTACATGAGCCGCGCCGAAGCGACGTTCGTCGAAGGTCGCGAACTGTTCTCGATTCAAAAGGATCAGGAGCTTCGTGACTGGGCCACGGCCGAGCGCCAGCGCATCATTCAGAAAGTGCTCGCCAAGAAGGGCGGCAAGAAGAGTGACGACGAAGGCGATAAACCCAGTGAAGCCAGCTCCGGCGACACCGTCACCAGCCGCGCCGCTGACGCGTCACCGGAATCGCACGACGCTGACTACCACCGCGAATACATGCTCGAACTGCTCCGCGCCGGCGGCGATCCCACCGCGCATCGCTGCGGCGACTGCGGCGTTGTCGTTCACGACTAAACCACTTCACACCGAACAGGTGCAATGAACATGAACATGCAAATCACCAACCTCATGCGCACATGTGCGGCCGGCGCGCTCGGCGCCGTCGTGGCTGGCGCCGCCCATGCCCAGGATCTCACACACAAGGCGCCGCCCCAGTCCGTTCCGATCATCATCGAGCACGCGACGATCTACACCGTCTCTGGCGAAGTAATCAACGACGGCGCGATTGTTTTCGAGAATGGCGTCATTCAGCAGGTGCTCCGCGCCGGTGAAAGTCCCCGCGTGCGCGGCGACGCCGAACGAATTGATGGCACGGGCAAGCACGTCTACCCCGGCCTGATCTCTGCGGTGACCGGCCTTGGACTCGTTGAAGTCAACGCCGTGCGCGCGACAGTCGATTCGTCCGAAGTCGGCGATATGTCACCGGAAGTGCGCGGCGCCGTCGCCGTCAACCCAGACTCGACACTCTTCCCCGTCGCGCGCTCCAATGGAGTGCTGACCGCCGGTGTTTTCCCAAGCGGCGGCGTCATCCCCGGCCGCGCCAGCGTGCTTCGTCTTGACGGCTGGACGTGGGAGGACATGACCATTCGTGACAGCGCCGGCCTCATCATCAACTGGCCCAACGTGCGACCGATCACGGCCCGCTGGATGAACCAGTCCGAAGAGGAACAGCGCAAACGCTCCGCCGAACGCATCACCAAGATCACCGACCTGTTCGCGGCGGCCCGCGCCTACTTCGAAACCAAAGAAGCGGATTCATCCACGCCGACCGATGTGCGGTTCGAAGCCATGCGCTCCGCGATCAACCAAGACACACCCGTGTTTCTCTTCGCGCAGGAGTACGAGCAGATTGTCTCCGGCCTGACATGGGCGATGAATCAGAAATTGCAGCCCGTGCTCGTCGGCGGCCGTGATGCGCTGCTTGCGAAGGATTTGCTGATCGCGAATGACATTCCCGTCGTCATCACCGGCACACTGCGGCAGCCGAGCCGCCGCGACTCGGCGTACGACCAGGCATACATGCTCCCGGTTGAACTTGAGAACGCCGGTATTCGCTGGTGCCTTTCAACTGGCGGCGGTTCGTTTGGCGCCGCGAATGAACGCAATCTGCCGTATCACGCCGCGGCGAGTGTTGCGTATGGGCTTAGCCCCGAGACGGCGCTCCGCTCGATCACGCTCGAAGCGGCAAATGTGCTTGGCGTTGGTGATCGGCTCGGTTCAATCGCGCCGGGCAAGTCGGCCACGTTGGTTGTTGCCGATGGCCATCCACTTGAGTTGACATCAAATGTCGAGATGGCGTTCATCGATGGACGCCGCATCGACCTCTCGAACAAGCAAACGAAACTGCGCGACAAGTACCGCGACAAGTACCGTCAGATCGGCGAGATCAGCGACAACTGATCAGCCCACGCATTCGCAGTGCATTCAGACCGGTCGAAGAAGCGTTCTTCGGCCGGCTTTTACATGAGGTGTTCGTCATTCGGAGGCCGCAAGACCCGCATCGAGACTTCGCGACACACGCCGCCTCATGCTGGCCGCGACTTCAATCATCGGCGCACTCAAGATGACTCCAGCCAGCATCGATGAAGCCATAGCGCCTGAAAGATAGGCGCCCCCTACAATGGCGATCTGAATGCCGCCAACGCCCGCCGTCAGCGCTGCGGCGGATCGCACCCAGGCGCTCTGCCATTGCTGATCTCGGCCGGCGGCGCGCCAGCCGACCCAGCCGCCAATCCAGCGGGCGTCGGCGCACAAAATCGCGGCGACCAGAAAAGCAATCCAGAATTCACGTGAAGTCATTTCAGCGAGCAGGTCAATGTGCGCAAGAGCGCTGGCGGTCAAAGTCGGAAGCAAAACTCCGGTCGCAACGATGCGCAGATGGCGCCGCGCGATGCGCGAGAGCCGCCCGAAGAATCGCATGGCCGTGACCGCAATCGCCGCGACCGCCAGCCACATGGCTGGGGGCGTCTTTTGCACCACAGCGACCACCGCTGAGGCAATTATTAGCGCTGCGAGCGCCGCTATATCCGCGCCTCGTCTCCGGCCGCCCCATCCGCAACGGCGCGTGCGCGCATCAAAGTGTGCGCCGCCGGCGCCGATTGCGCCCGCAAACGCGACGGCCGCTTCAACCGGCGCCTGCGTGGTCCAACGAAGAAGGAGAAATGCAGGCGCCGCCGCGAGCATCGCGGCCGAAAGCCCGGCGACAACTCCCGGCGCCAGCGGGTCGCGTCCGCGGCTGAAGCGCGCCGCTCCCACCGCGCCGATCACCAGCCACGCCGTCGCCAGCACACTCCACCATTGGACCCAACGCTCTCGCTGCTCCGTTTGCGCTGCGTCAAGCGCTTCGAACAGCGGCGCCAATTCACGCGCTTGCGCCGTTCGTTGCTCATCAATGGCGATTGGCGTCGCGTCAATGCGTTGAAGCGCGACGAGCTCGACCGTATGTCGCCGCACCATTTCATCGACTTCCGCCAACTCTGCGGCGCCGCCCTCAAACACGCGGATGTAAACATCGGGCGCCACGCGGCCGAACGTCGTCGCGCCCAGCAGTACGCCTGCAATAACCCCGCCAAGAATGGCGCACGACGGCCACCCGCCGGGCGTTCCCGATTGATGCAGCAGCCTCGCCAGGATTGACGCAGCAGCGCCGATCGCGACTAGGCATCCGGCGATCATCAACCACTCAGGCGCTGCCGTCATGCGAGCAGTCTACGCCGCATCCGAGCGCCCGCGTCGATGCTCTGGTAGCCTGCATCGTCATGAGCGACGCCGCGTGGCTGCACACACTTGATCCCTTTGTATTCCGTGTGACGCCGGCCGTCGGTGTGCGGTGGTATGGCCTTGCCTATCTCGCAGGATTCCTGTTCACGTGGTGGTTTCTTCGGTTGCTCGCCAAACGGCGAACGATCCTGCTGACGCCGCAACAAGTCGGTGATGCAATGCTCGCGCTGGTGATCGGCGTCTTTGTGGGCGGGCGGCTCGGGTATGTGCTGATGTATCAGCCGTCGCTGCTGGTGCAGTTTTCATCCGACCCTCCGTGGTGGGGATTGCTCGCGATCAACCAAGGCGGGATGGCCAGCCACGGCGGCATGCTCGGCGTGGTCATCGCGTGCTTCTGGATTGCGCATCGAACGAAAACGCCCGCGCTGCATGTGATGGATCTCATCACCGTCTCGGCGCCGGCCGGTTTGTTCTTCGGGCGACTGGCGAATTTCGTGAACGGCGAACTGCTCGGGCGCATCGTCGCGCGGCCTGATGAGCCGGGGCCGTGGTGGAGCGTTCGGTACCCACAAGAACTGCTCACCGGTCATGCGCCCACACTCACGGCCGAACAGCAAGGGCGATTGCTGTCGCTGCTTGATCAAGTGGCGCCGGGATGGAGCGAGCCCGGAGGTGTCGGTTTTCTTGGCGCCGTTGATCGGCTTATTGACGCCGTGCAGCGCGGCGGAACCGACCTCGGTGCGCAGCTCGCGCCGCTGCTGGCCGCTCGTCATCCATCGCAGTTGTATCAAGCGATTGCCGAAGGACCGGTCCTGTTTGGCGCGCTGGCGCTGATCTGGATCAAGCCGCGCCGGCCCGGCGTTCTCGGATCATGGTTTCTCATGCTGTATGGGGCGATGCGCATCGCGACCGAACACTGGCGACTGCCCGACGATCACTTGCAATCGCCCACGTGGCTCGGTCTTTCACGAGGCCAGTGGCTCAGCGCCGTCATGATCATGGCGGGCGCGGTCATCCTGACGCTCATCTGCTTGCGCAGCCGTCAAGCGCCAATCGGCGGATGGAAGAGCCCCGCCGCGCCGCCCAGCACCGACTCAACCGATAGCGGTGTTTAAAGCCTCTTCGAATTCCGTCTTGTTCTTCAGCCCGACGAACTTCTGAGCGACCTCACCATTCTGGAAGAGGATCACCGTCGGAATCGCCTGAATGCCGTACTTGAACGAAATCTCGCGGTTGTTGTCGGTGTCAACCTTGCCGACCTTGACGCGGCCGTCGAACTGCTCGGCGATCTGATCGATAGTCGGGGCGAGCATCTTGCACGGCATGCACCATTCCGCCCAAAAGTCCACGAGGACGGGCTTGTCGGACTGCAGCACCTCGGCCTCAAAATTGGCGTCGGTGAATTCCTGCACATTGCTGCTGGTGGCCATGCGAATCTCCTGATCTTCGAAATAAAACGGGCTTCCGTCGCCCTCTTAGAGGCTGATCCTAGCACCGTTGTTTCAGCATGTTCAAATATCGGCCGTCTGGGCCGCATCCGCCACGGAAAGCGCCTGCCGGTGCGCCAAAACATCATGGACGCGAAACAGACGGATGCCGCCGCCGAACTGCAGGATGCTCGCCGCGACCGAGACCGTCCCCCGCTGTGAAGGTTCTTTCATCCCTGAAACAGCGCCAAGAAAACTCTTGCGGCTCGCCGCCCCGAGCACCGGAAACCCAAGTTCGACGAATTGTTCCGTCGCTCGAATCAGGGCGAAATTCTGGCCCACGGACTTGCCGAATCCGAGGCCCGGATCAAGCACAATGTGCTCGTGCGACACTCCGGCCTGAATCGCGGCTTCCGCCCGACTGAACAAATACGCGCGCACCGCCGCGACCACACCATTCGGGCCGTAATCTGGCTCCTCGGTGTACGCATGCGAGTATTGATCGTGTGATGCGGGGCGCAGGCGATGCATCAGGATCACGCCGCACTTCCACTTCGCCACCAGTCGAAGCATCTCAGGATCGTCTTCGCCAGCGGAAATGTCATTGACGGCGGCGGCGCCCGCGTCGAGCGCGGCTTCCGCAACGGCGGCGCGGGTGGTATCCACGCTGATCGGCGCAGCAATCCCCGCATCGCGAATCGCGCCAACGACTGGCGTCACGCGCCCAATCTGTTCGGCCTCCGACACTGCAGCCGCGCCCGGACGCGTGGATTCACCGCCGATGTCCAGCATGTCCGCGCCGGCGGCGATCGCATCCCTCGCGGATTGCACCGCAGCGCTGACCGTCATGTTCATGCCGCCGTCGGAGAAACTGTCGGGTGTGATGTTGAGAATCGCCATGATCCGGGCGCGGTCGAGCGCCAGCGAAGCGCCGTTGCCAAGCCGCCACGAACCATGTGCCTGCGATTCACCCATGGTGAGATCGTACCCCGGCGCGCCAGGCGCATGAAAAAACCCGCCATTGAAGGCGGGTTCGGGTGCAATTGAATCACGTCACGGCGCAGATCAGAACGGGGGCGCTTCGTTGTTGTTTTGGCCGCCCATGCCGCCAAACATCTGCTCCGCCTGCATCGCGAGCTGCGCGACGGACTTGATGACCGGCGCCGGGACAAAAGTCGTCGCCCGAGCCGCCGAGCGATCCGTCGTCACACCGATGCCAACCGGCGGCAACCCGGCCGGCAGATCCACTTGGAACGGCATGCCGAACATCGCCGCCATTTGAAGACCTTGCTGCAGGATCGAGTGAACACCGACATACGCCTCAAGCGTGCGGTGCTCGGGTAGACGCTTGGCGACCATCGACAGTCCGCGATCAGTCATGATCGAATCGCCGCCGGCTTCCGACTTCATGGCGGCGCTCAACAATTGGCTGTTCTTTGAAAGCGTTTGATACACGCCATGCTTGCCGGGGGCGTAATAGCCGCCCAAACCGCCGGGGCCAAAGAGCATCATGCTCATCTGCTGCATCACGCCCCCACCGGCGCCCATGTCCATCTTCATCGCCCAGGAGTCGGCCGAAACACCGTCGACCTCTGTTGCGTTCTCCTGGTAGGTCATCGTGAACCCCGGCATGTCTTCTTCCATGCCGGTGATCGCCTTGCGCATTTCCGCAATCATGCCCTTGGGATCTTCAGTCGCGGAGTAATTCACGGTGTTGGCGAGCAACCCGCCCATGATTCCGCCGGGGCTGGCGAACACCGCCATCGCTTGGCCGGTGGTTTGTTCCATCATGGCCTCAGCGCCGGGAACCATGCCCTGCTTCATCTGGCTGAGCGCATCCACAATCTTGCGAGCGACCGGTGCGGAATAATCGGCGCCGAACGCAAACAGGAATGGCTGGTTCGGCAGGCTCTTCATCAGTTTGGCGCTGTTGCCGGACGCGCTGAACATGCCGCTGAACTCTGAATCCGGCACAAAGTCCATCGCCGTATCAATCGCGACGCCGCTGGCGCCCGCGTTGAGACCGAAGACAAAACTCTGACTGTCCGTAAGCATGGACTCAATGAACTCTTGCGCCTTTTCGGCTTGCTCGTTCATGGCCTCGGCGTCGCCGCCGCCCATCATCGCGGCCATGCCGGCCCGCTCCTGAATCATCGGCCCAACTTGCTGCTGCAACATGTCCAGCATGGGCTTCTTCACGAACACGGTAATGTGCGAATTCGCCGCGAGTTCTGAACCAACCGCGCCGATCTGCGCTTCGTGCGACTTCATGTTGCCAGTGCGGCCGTCGGCAGCGAGCGTCAGTTCACGAATCGGGCTGGCGATGGCGTATCCGCCTTCACCCTTGCGCACGAACAGGCTCTCGCCGGTCGCAATCTGAATCGTGTACACGCCGTCTTCCGCGGTCGCGTTGAACGCTTCCATCATGCCGTCGAAATCCTTCGTCGGCAGGAGCGCAATCGCCGGCGGCATGTCACCATTCAAGTCGCCGGGCATCAGCGCAATCGCCACCGGCTTGGTCATGTCGATGCCTTCGCCAAGCCCGGCGCGCCGGAGCAATTCGCTGGGGGTCGCAAGCGCGGGGAGTTCAATCGCCGCGAGCAACTGCGAGAAGCCGTCATCAACCTCGTTCAAATTCTTGGTCGAAACGACCAGCACGGCCTCCGCCGGGACGCGATCGAGGATCGCGGGAAGAGCCGCCAGCGCCGGAGCGACGGTGGTCGCCAGCGCCAAGGCGGCGCCGAGCATCAGAGAACGAAACGGTGTGCGAATCATCGGAAAAGGCCTTTCATCCAAAAGTAGAGCCATGCCGGGGGCCGCCACGCAAAGTTTTTCGGCGCCGCCCACAGGCCTGAATTGCAGTCTGAATCCCCCGTTTACGCTTCTGGGCGCGCAGCGGAATCCCCTCGGACCCAAGTATATCGGGCTATGGCGCCGTCAGTTTCGCGCGGCTTGCCCCCTTTCGACCCCCTCCGCCGGCAAATGAGTCGCCCGCGATTCCCCCGGTGGTACGCTTGCGAATCCCCATGCGCGATCTGCTCGAACAACTGCTCGCTGATCAGCCGCTCTCGGAATCACAGGCGGAAGAGGCGTTCGAGCGCATATTTCGAGGCGAGGCGGATGAAGCCCAGATCGCCGCGATCCTCGCGCTGATGCAGCGCCGCCAGGCCACGGTTGATGAACTCGTCGGCGCGGCCCGTGTCATGCGACGTCACGCCGAAGGCGTCTCCACAGAGGGCCTGCCCGCTGAGGCACGAGTGCTCGACACCTGCGGCACCGGCGGCACACCAAAGACGTTCAATATCTCGACCGCTGCTGCGATCATCGTCGCTGCGGCCGGACGCGATCGCGGCGTGTACGTCGCCAAACACGGCAACCGGTCTCGGTCTGGACGCGGCAGCGCCGAAGTGCTCGCGACGCTCGGCGTCAACATCGACGCATCGCCGGACGTGCAAGCCAAGTGCCTGCGCGATGTCGGCGTTTGTTTCTGTTTCGCGATTCGCCATCACCCAGCCGCGAAATATGCGGCGGGCGTGCGGAAATCACTTGGCGTGCCCACGATCTTCAATCTGCTTGGCCCGCTGACGAATCCCGCTGCGGCGCCGCGACAGTTGCTTGGCGTATTTGATCGTTCGCGCGTGGAGCCCATGGCGGAGGCGCTGGTGCGTCTCGGCGCCGAGCGCGCCTGGATCGTGCACAGTGATGATGGACTGGATGAAATCGCGACTTCTGCGCCAACATTTATCGCAGAGGTTAGCGATGGCGCCGTCACCACACGGGCTTTTGATCCTGCAGAATTAGGAATCGCGCGCAGCACACTTGATCAACTCCGAGCCCGCGATCTTGACCATGCCGCAGCGATGATCAATGCAATTCTCAGCGGCGAAGATGATGACGACATCCGACCGGCGCGAGACATCACGCTGCTGAATGCGGCAGCGGCGCTGGTTGTAACTGACGCGGCAGCCAATCTCGCTGAGGGGCTTTCACTCGCCCGAGAAGCAATCGCTGACGGATCGGCCAAACAGACGCTGCAAAACCTTGCGACAGCGTCCCACGCCGCGCCGTAAATCAGATTACAAGTCCCGTCAGGCCGGCGAGTCCAATCGGCTCTTTGGTATAGAACCCTTCCGCCGCAGGAACGCCGAGACGGCTGCCCATGTATTTCGATCCGGCTTCGATCCACTCCACCACGTGCGCATTGGCCTGTACAAACTGCGTGTCATAGGCGCGGATCGCCTCGAGCTTTCGATCCAGATAGTCCGTGATGTCAATCAAGAAATTCGGATTCGCCACCCAGCGCAAGTGCGTGGCGTAGTAATAAAACAGCCATCGCGGATAGATCGGATCACCCGGCAGATCAATCTTCCGAAGCTTTGCATCGAAGCGCGCATCCTCCACAATGCGTGTGACGGCGAGATGGTCTGGGTGCGCATCCTCGAAGAACGGCGTGAAAATCACCTGAGCCTGATGTTCGCGAATGACGCCGGCCATGGCGTGGCGCGCTTCAATGGAATGTTCGACGAATCGGTTCGGCAAACCAAGCATGCGCCGGCGAATCGGGTTTCCTGGCGGCGAAAGAATTTCGGCGGCCCGCGCCGCTTCTTTGGCGCGCGTTTCGGGATCACCCAGCGGCGTCGGTTCGCCGTTGGTCACATCAAGCAGCAGAACGTTGTGGCCTTCCGCCGCCAGGCGCGCCACCGTGCCGCCCATGCCCGCTTCCTGATCATCCGGGTGGGGTCCGACCACCAGCACATTCACCATTTGATTCACTCCAAGCGCCGTCGCGGCGTCTCTCAACACACGTCG
Source organism: Smithsoniella earleae (assembly GCA_032356285.1). NCBI lineage: Eukaryota > Viridiplantae > Chlorophyta > Ulvophyceae > Smithsoniella > Smithsoniella earleae. Next base: position 286,432 of record JAULKQ010069767.1, on the reverse strand, counting down.
AACATGCTACCGGCGCAGTCCTTCGTCGATTCGGCCGCGATGACGCTCGCTCGTGGTCTGTTGTCGCATGGCCGCGGTCCAGGCGCGGGCGGCGGCCGGTCCTTCCGCAAGCTCAATTGCTTCTGCCAGTTCGATCACGTCGTCCGAATACGATTCGGGGCGCAGTCGAGTGCGCAGCGCATTGATTGCATTTGCATTCCCGGTCGCCAGTGATGGACGCAGCGCCATCCACAACAAATCGCCAAGCTCGGGATCACTCCGCGTCGATTCGTCCATCACATCAAGCAGCGCCAGAAGCACGGGAGTCTGACCGGTGCGAAGTGCGATGCGCCAGCCGAGCTGCGCCATGCGCGGCGTCAGCTTCTTTGGATCATCCTCCACAACGGCGCGAAGGAGGCGAGCCGCGTCTGCATCACGACCAAGCAGGACCAGGCCTTCAAGCCCACCTTCAAGATCGCGGGCGCGCAGCGCGTCTTGCATCGAAGTTTCAACAGCGACAGCGCCCTCCAGTTCCGGCATGTCCGCTTCCGGCGCGGGCGGGCCGAGTGTGATGAGCGGATCACCGAAAATCGCCACGCGCCAAGGGCGGCGCAAATCGCGCGACGCCGCGACCGCCAGGGGCGAAGGCGCGAACAAACGCTGCGCCAGCGCTTCTGGTGTTTGAAACGCCTGCAGAAATGGCTCTTGCACGCTGCCGACGTAGGCGTAGGCGCCGCGCGCCAGCCAGCGGCTGGCGATGGAGCGCTCGTCGTCCAGATTCTGCGCACTGAACGAATGAATGAAATGCACAATGGCGGGCGTCCACAACTGCGGCACATCGGCGCCGTACGGGCGACCCGGCGTCAGATTGAATCGCCGACTTACGCCGCTGGTGTTGACGTGAACAAATCCCGCGTCCACGCCGAGGCGTGATCGCATGCGCCACGCGTCGAGGCCAGTGGCGCGAAGGTGGTCCGTCGTGACTTCGTATCCGCGTTGTGTAAAAAGCTCTGCCGCGGGTTCGACTTCATATCCCTCGAAGCCGCTCTTCGCGCGATAGCCGTCAAAAAACCACACGCGGCTCGGTTGCAGGAACAGCGCGCACATCGCACGCCAGACTGACTCGCTTTCATCTCCGAAAATTTGCCCGCACCACGCCCAGCGCGATGCATCGGCATGGCGACCGATGCGATCCGTCAGCGCCAGCGGGCCATTTTCGTCCGCTCGATCGCTGGGAATCTTCGTCGGCATGTTCAGGCAAAGCGTGACCGCATCGATGATGTCGCCTTGGTCGCGCCAAGCGATGTTGAGTTCGTCGAGTGCGGTTTGCACAGCGCTGTCAAAGGCGGCCAATTGCTCCGCCGCCATCACGGAGCCAAGCCGCCCGCGTGGCGATTCCTGGAACCACATGATCAATTGCCCGCGCCCGGCCGCCAGCGCCGCGGCAGCAGGCCAGGCGCGATCAAGCAGTGACGTCACGACAACGCCGGGCGGCGCAAACCCGATATCGAGCCACGTCTGCACCAGTGTGTTGCGATCTTCAGCGCCCCAGGCACGTGCGACAATGTTTTCGATCGATGCCTGTCGATCCGCGAACGACTCGGACTTCTTGAGATCGAAGACGCCATCACCATCCCACATCAATACTTGTTGCGGCTGAAAGGCGCGGGAAAACTGTGCGATGCGTTCGCGCGCCTCATCCGTCCCATCATTGATCAAGATGGGATACCGCGCATCCATCGTCCAGCGGTTCAGCGCATCAAGGTATGCATCCACACTCGGGACGATCACCAGCGTTCGTGCGACGGGCAGTCTTCGGCGCACGCCTTCAACGCGCACGCCGAGGCGCACTTCCGCTGGAAGATCCGACAACTGCATCGGATCATCGGTCTTGGGCGCTTCTGGCGGCGCTTCGCTCTGCGCGATGCAGACCATCGCCAACAGAGGGAGCATCGCCCGCCACACATTTCGTTTTCTCTTCACGTGAGACATCACGCTCCACAATTCAAAATGGTCCGCGTGTCGGATTCACCACCAAATTGTCTCGTCCAAGGACGAGCAAATCGGCGATCTCGATCGCTTCGACGAGCGATTCCTTCGCCTTGTCAAGGTCAGCGCAGCGCGGCAGCACTTTGCCTTGTTCGAGGTGCTCGATCGTCGGGACGGCGTCGCCGCAGATCACGGTGGTGTCGCGGGCGCCACTGATGATGAGGCCGCACGTCCCCGGCGTCACGCCCGGCAGCGGAAACACATCCACCCGCGTTGCGACCGAATCAGGGGCAGCTTTGCACCGCTTCAGGACCGCGACATCTCGTGACAGCACCGATGCGAGTTCATCATCACCTGCATCGTTGGCGCGCTGCACTTCCGACACCAGCGCGGCGCCGACGCTTTCACGCTCCGGCGCGTGAATCAGCCATTCCGCTTCCTCAAACGCTTCGATTCCGCGCCACACATCGGGGCGAAATGAGGTGAGAAACACATGCGTCACATCAGACGGCTTCAAAGCTGATCGCTCCGCCAGCCGCGCCGTGATGATTTCTGCGGGAAGACCGGGATCAACAAGCAGCACGACATCGCGCGAGCGCACCAGCGTCGTCGTCGCGTGCCCGGTCCGAACCGGAGTCCGTTCATTCCACAACGGATTCGCGGCGAGGGCGCCAATGCTGATGACACGAATATCAATCATGCGCGGTCCGCCAGTCGGCGCAGCGCCGCGGGCTGTTCGCGTTTCTTCTGCCGCAACCGCTCAATCACGATCGGCGGACACATGGACGCGAGCACGCCGAGATCTTCACCCATAGCCGTGATCTGTTTGATGAGGCTCGACGAGGTGTAGGCAAAGCTTTGACCGGCGACGACGAACGCGGTCTCCAGTCCGGCGACCTCGCGATTGGTCACGGCCTGCTGCACTTCGTTTTGCAAGTCAGAGAGATTCCGAATGCCGCGCAGAATCACTGATGCTTTGACGGATCTGGCGAAGTCCACCGTGAGGCCATCGAAGGAAAGCACCTCGACCGGCGCTTCGCCCGGCTCGCTCTCAAGGAGCTGAGCGACCAGCGTATCGAGCATTTCGACGCGCTCGTCCGCTGCGAAGAGGCTCTCTTTGGCCGGATTCTGCCCAACCGCGACGATCACGCGATCAAAGAGCCTTCGCCCGCGTCGGATGACGTCCAGATGCCCAAGCGTGGGCGGATCGAACGATCCGGGGTACATCGCCACATGTTGCCGCGTCTCGGCCATGCGGAAAGTGTACGCCCGGAGCGTCCGCCGCGCGATTCAGCCGATCTTCGGCGGGGCTGGGAAATCAACCGCCGTATTATTGACGTGATTGAAGTAATTGGTGAGTGTGTTCAGCGCGAAGTGCCCCACCACTTCCGCGACGGCGCCATCGTCGAAACCAGCCGCGCGGAACTTCGCCAGATCGTCGTCGCTGACGTGCCCGCGCTTCTCGTACAGCGCGGAGGTGAGCTTCGCGACGGCGTCGAGCTTGGGGTCGCCATCGACGTGGCCCTGGCGAGCCTGAACGGTCTGCTCATCCGTGAGGCCGGCCATCTTGCCGAGGGTCGTGTGCGCTGCGGTGCAATAGTCGCATCCGCTGGATTCGCCCATCGTCAGCGCCACGACTTCGCCCTCTTTCTTCGACAGCGATCCACCGGCAAGCGCCCCTGAAAGATTCAGGTACGCCTCCAATGCCGCGGGAGAATTGGCGAAACCCTTAAAAATATTCAGGTGCTTTCCCTTGAGCGGACCGTCAAATAGTTCCTTCGTTTTTCCGGTCGCCGTGGCCGGGTCGACAACATTCAGTCGAGGCATGGTGTGTTCCTTTCAGAAGTCGTGAGTTTCCGTTTGATTGTGCAGCGCCAAACACCGCTCAGACCGATGCATCAGTGCGGGCGGCGTCGGTCGTTTCCGAGATCAGCCCCATGAACGATCACACGAGCCGAACATCACCTTTGACACCCCGCGCCGGCACAATGTTTCAAACTTCTCCAACTTTCGACGGAATCGTGACGCGCGCCGATCTCCACGTCCACACCCGCGCCAGTTCCGGCAGCGCCACGCCCTGGCTTGCCGCACTGGGCGTTTCCGAGTGCTATTCCGAACCCGAAGCCGTCTATGACCTCGCTCTTCAGCGCGGCATGGACCTCGTCGCCATCACGGATCACGACACGCTGGATGGCGCCCTTTCACTGCACGATCGTGGCTTCAAGCGGCTGATCATCGGCGAAGAAGTCACGACGCGGCTCACGGAATCGCAGTGCGTCCTGCACGTGCTTGTATGGGGGATGACGCCGCACTTGCACGAGGAAATAGCGTCATACGGTTTGCGGGATGACGCTGAAGCGCTGGGCCACTGGCTGCGCGATCGGCGGCTCGTCCACGCGCTGGCGCATCCACTCTTTGACATCAACCGAAAACTCTCCATCGATGTGCTGCGCCGTTGTGCGCATCTTTTCGGCGGATTCGAAGCGATCAACGGTGGACATTCGACGGCGCGACATCGCCTCGCCTTTGAACGACTCTTCCTGCGCACGCGCCGCCATGACGCCTCGACCAATTCGGCCATCTGGGACACACCGTGGTTTACCGGCGGGAGTGATGATCATGCGTTGGTGAATGTCGGCCGCGCCTGGACGGCGGCGCCTGGCAATCTCGACGCCGCAGCTTTTCTCGAATCGATCATGACCGGCGCGTCGATTCCCGGCGGCGCCGATGCGACGATCGATTCGTTCGCGGCGCAGTTTGCTGGTGTTGCGATGAACTTCGCTGCGGCCCCGGCTTCCAAGCCGCCCTCTTCGCGAAGAACCCAGGCGAAGCAGGCGCTTCAAACCTCGCTTCCACCATTGGATGAGTCAAAGAGCTCAACCACGGATGGTCTCACACGCGCCCTGCGCAATAAGGCGGCGCACGCGGTGGCGACCTGGCACAAAGACGGCTCTGTCGCTTCAACTTGCCATTTGCGACGGCGCGACTTGCTTCGGCTCGTAGCCCCGATGGCGCTCCCGCAGGCGGCGCATGTGACGGCGTTTGTGCAACAACAACGCGAGCGGCGACTCCTTGAAGCAATCGAGCGGACACACCATCACTCGCCGCAGCGACCAACGCGCATCGCCCTCTTCGTCGATGCGCTCGATCACACCAGTGGCGTGTCGCGCTTCGTGCTCGATTTGGTCGGCGCGGCTGAGCAACGGTCGTGCGAATTCGCCGTGTTCACGTGCGGCAATCGCGACGAATCCTGGCCTGAGTCAATTCACTGCAGCGACGCGATTGCGCATTTCACGCTTCCGCTCTATGACGGAGTCAAACTTGCCGTGCCGTGGGCAACGGACCTTCTGCATCAGTGTGCAGACTGGTCGCCGGATGTCATTCATGTTTCCACGCCGGGGCCGGTCGGCATTGTCGGCGCCATCGCGGCGAAGGCGCTCGACACACCTCTGGCGGGAACGCATCACACGGATTTCCCTGCGTATGCCGCTCGTCTCTCGGGCGACGCCCGCGCGGCAGGATTGGCCAAGCGGGCGTTGGCGTCGCTGTATTCACGATTCGATCGCGTGCTCGCACGTTCCCCCGAGAGCGCCGCCCGTATCGAAGAACTGAATATCAGCGCCGATGCGATCCGCACGCTGACGCCGGGAATCGATACGAAACGCTTCAGCGCCACACATCGCAACGAGTCGATCTGGAACTCTTTTCCCCGCGTACGGCCGTCGTGCGTCAAAGCGCTGTATGTGGGCCGCATCAGCAAAGAGAAGAACCTTGATTTGCTCGGGCGCGTCTGGGGCGAAGCGCATTCTCGACTCGAGCAACTCGGTGTTCCCGCAGAACTCATCGTCGTCGGCGAGGGTCCGTATCGCGGCGAACTGTCGAATCAACTGTCGGGCCGCAGCGTCCGATTTCTCGGCGAACAAACTGGCGAGCATTTAGCCACGATCTACGCAGCCAGTGATTTCTTTGTGTTTCCATCAACCACGGACACACTGGGCCAGGTCGTGATGGAGGCGCAGGCCTCGGGATTGCCGGCGATTGTTTCAGATCAGGGCGGGCCAAGCGCACTGGTGTTGCACAACCGAACAGGCGTCGTGCTTTCTGCCGACGCCGAACATGACTGGATTCGCGCCATCGTGCTTCTCGCGGCGGACGGTGATCGGCGCCGGCGTCTGGGACGCGCGGCGACCACGCACGCGCAACACTTTTCCTTTGATCGCACCTTCAATTCGTTTTGGGCGATTCACGAGGAATTGGTGTCTGCACGAGACAAACGCGAGCAGAAGTCGGAACCAAATCTGGTCGTGACGCCAAAGGGGCGCACGCTCAGGCGTCCGGCCGCGACCGTTTCGACCTAAAAAACTCACGCAACAAAACACCACACTCGTCGGCGTCCACTCCGCCAATGGGTTCGATGCGGTGGTTGAGCCGCGCATCGTTGCAGAGTCGAAACAGTGATTCCACGGCGCCCGCTTTCGGGTCACTCGCGCCATACACGAGCCGCCCAACGCGCGCATTCACGATCGCGCCGGCGCACATCGGGCACGGCTCAAGCGTGACGACCAGTGTGCATTCGTTCAGGCGCCAGTCCCCGATTGCATGAGCTGCATCGCGAATAGCGATTAACTCAGCGTGGGCTGTTGGATCATCATCGATCTCGCGGCGGTTATGCGCTTCACTCAACACGCGACCGGTCGCCGTCTCATAGACCACGGCGCCAACCGGCGTCTCGTCCATCGCCATGGCGTCACGGGCGCGGTCTAGCGCGCGGCGCATCATGGCGCGATCCAGATCCGTCGGCGCGGTCATTCGCCGTCACTCCGCGTTGGCGCGTCTCCGGCCACCTTCCGTGCAGAGACAAACTGCATCAGGAAGAGCCCAAGTTCGAACAGCAGGTACAAAGGCGCCGCGAGCAGCACCATGGAGCCCGGGTCGGCCGGTGTGAAGATGGCGCCGGCGATCAAACAGACAAAGAGCGCATGCTTCCGCCATGGCTTGAGATCCTTTGCTTCGACGATGCCGGTCCACCCCAGCAGCAGCATCGCAATCGGCAGTTGAAACGCGATCGCAAAGACAATCGCCATGCCGAACACGAGATTCACGTATTCGCCGATGCGGTATTCCTGCGCGATCGTGCCGCCGATGTCCATGGGCAAACGAAAGACGGAGAGCGCGCCGTCCGGCCCGGTCACCGCGATGCGCAATTCCCTCAATGGCTCGTTGAGCCACATTTCGCCCGCGTTCGGCGCCGGCGGATCCGCCGCGAGCACGGGAATGCTCGGCAGCACGATGTCAGGCGGCAGTGGAGCAACCGGCGCGTGCGTCTGCACCATGAACGAGCCGAACACAATGAAGAACCGGAGCATCACAGGCAACATCACGTAGTACAGAAACACAATTGCCGACGCCGTCAGCAGCGCCGACGCGGGCATCAGGAAATACACGAATCGTTTTTCGTTCTGATACAGCCCCGGCGCGACGAACAACCACGCCTGATACAGAATCCACGGCGCCGAGATCAGCACGGAGCTGGCCATCGCGACTTTCAAATACGCGCCGAAGGATTCGACCGGGCTGGTCGCGAGCAGCCGCACCGGCTGGCCGCTGGCGCGCAACTGCGTCTCCAGCGGGATCACGATGAACTCAAGGATCGGCCCGCCGAACACCAGGCACACGATCAGGATCGGGATGGTGCCGAGGAGCGCGAAAGACAGCCTCCGGCGCAGATCCTCCAGATGATCGCCGAATGACATGGTGGACTGATCGCGGTTCATCAAGCCTCGCCCCAGTTGAGAATGGCTCTATTGGCAGAATTGGGCGCTGAGAATACGCCACGATCGTCCGAAAAGGACGATCGGGCTCGAATCTGACGATTCATCTGCGGCAAACGACCTGCCTCGTCGGTTTTTCCGTAGAAAGGATGACGGTGACGCCTTCGCGGCGCGTCCAGTGTTCGTGGGAGTACGCATGGAGCAGGATTCGACGACCCGCGACGTACAGCGGGCCATCTCGGGCGATTCGCAGGCGCTGGAGCGTCTGTGGGAGCGGCACCGCCGGTGGGCGGCGGCGGTCGTTCTGGCGCACAAGCCGCGCGATGTGGATGTCGAGGACCTGCTTCAGGAGATCGCCATGACCCTCGTCCGCAAGATCCAGGACATTCGTGACCCGGCCCTGTTCCGGCCGTGGCTGCGAACGCTCTCGATCAACACGGCGCGAACGGCGGGGCGAAAGCGAAGAGTCCGCTTGCGTCTCGTGCGCCCGGAGCCGGAATCCCTGGCGATGGATCAGATCCCTGACGACTCGTCCGACCACGAAGCGCAGAAAGCGGAAGGCCGCCGGCTGCTGGATCTCGCCAACCGGCTGCACCCCGATTATCGCGAGCCGCTGCTGCTCCGCTGCGTGCGCGGCATGACCTATCGGCAGATCAGCGATGTGCTCGATTTACCGGTGACGACGATTGAAACTCGCATCGCACGCGCCCGGCGCATGCTGCGCGAGGAAGTTGAATTCGAAGAAGAGGCGGCGTCGATGCGCGTGGCGCGCGAAGCCGCTGAGTAACGAGGTGATCGAATGACCGTCGAACGTGAAGACATCCTGATCGGGCGGGTGGTGGATGGTGAAGCCGCCCCCAACGATTGGATTGAGCTCGAGCAGCTCGCCGCGCGAGACGCGGGCGTCTGGCGTCGGCTTGCTGTCGCCCAGCGCGAACAGGCGTCGCTGTGCGCCGGGTTTGAAGAGGCCATCGAGGTCGCCGATCGCGTTGAGATTCCGCATCACGCGGTGCACGCCGCGCACTCGTTCAATATGCGCTGGCGGGCATGGTCCGGCTGGGCCGCAGCTGCCGCTGTTGCTTTGGTGTGGGCGACCACACAAGGTCTCCTTCCAAACAATGGCGCTGCGGGCGGCCAGCAGGCAAACATTGCAGGCAATTTGTCACCGGATGAAGCGTTCAATGAATACCTGACCACGGGCATGGAAGAGGGCCGCGTGCTTGGCGAGTTGCCCTCAATCATGGTGGATTCAAGCCCCGCCGAAGATGGCGATGGCATCGATGTGACCATCATGCGCCGCATTATCGAAGTGAAGCGCGTCAAAGGCGCGTTCAGCATTGGGGTCGATGAAAACGGTGAAGTGCGGCTGGCGCCCGCGCCGGCCGTGACGGAAGGAGAATCGCTGTGAAAAGCCGTTGCGCTTCTGAAAGGCTTGCGATGATTCAGCGCCGAATGCACATGGGCTCCGTGTTTCTCTTCGTCGCGCTTGTCGCCCCGGCGACGATTGCGCTTGGTCAAGCCACTGCTCAATCCAAGACCGAATGGACGCCACGGCAACGCGAGCGCGCCGCCGTGGCCACCGAGTTGGTGAAGGCAAAAGCGAAGGCCGAGATCACGGTGCTTGAGCTTCGTTCGGAAGAAGGCCAGCTGAGCGTGCGAATCGAGGGTCATGAAGTCATCGCGACACTCAATGGCAAGCCGCTCCCCGCTGAGCGCATGCAATTGACCGACCAGTTTCTCATCGTTCTGGATGCGAAAAAGCGTCCGATGGCGACGATCGGTCGCGCCGGCGTCGCATCGACGTTGCGCGCCCGCCAGGACCGTCACCGCGCTGATGAATTTCACTTCGAGTTCGAGCAGGTCATCGACACCGAGCCACGCCGCGTGATCGGTGTGCTGACACAGCCGCTCGATGAAAAATCCGCGCTGAAATACAACGCGAAAGGGCAAACCGGCCTCGTCATCACTGCGGTCGTGCCCGGTCGCCCGGCCGCGATTGCCGGCATGAAACCGGACGATGTCGTGATCGCGATCGACGGCGAAGCGCCGGCGACGCTTGATTCGCTGCGCCATGTCATTCGCACCAAGTCGCCCGGCGAACCGATTCAGCTCAACGTCGTGCGCTCCGGCAAGCCCTTGACCGTCTCACTGGCCGCCGTCGAGGAACCGGGCGGCAATCGTCTGCTTGAGCGCATCGATGAAAACGTGCTGATTCCCCAAGGCGATGCGTTCTTCGCCTGGTCGCCCGAAGACATGCGCCTTGCGCCCGAGGTCGAACGCGACGTGCGCACGTGGGTGCGCGACAACTGGGAAGTGCGCAGCGCGCCGGATCATCTGAAAGCGCGCTTTCGCGAAATGGAGCGCAAGCTTCAACTGGATGAACAGCGTCGCCGCGAGCTGGAGCGCAACCTGCGCACCGCGGCCCGATCCATCGAAGAGATGAACATCGACGGCGATTATCCCGAGGTGTCCTTCTTCGGACCCGAAGGACGCGACGTCGCCGTGTTTCCCCGCGGCTTTAGTCGCGCCGGCGGCGTCGGCGGCGTCTCCATTACGACCAATGTCGCACCGTCGGAAGTCCACGAGCGACTGCGCGACGTGGAAGACCGGCTCCAACGGCTCGAACAACTTCTGATCCGCCTCGTCGAAACGACCCCGGAGCCAGCGAAAGCGCCGGCGTCAAAGACTGAACCAGCCAAACCGATCACCAACAACGTCAACCAATCGGGGACGTAACCCCGCTCGGAATATTTACACCCAGTGCCGTTCGGGTGGGCGGCTGAACCCTCGGGATGCATGTCGTCCCCACGTTTCTCGGAGAGCGATTCAATGAAAGTCACACTGATTGCATCCCTGCTCGCCTGCGCCGGCCTTTCACAAGCCTGCGTCGCGAACGCCGCCAACTCGGCCAAACCGGTCGAAGAGGATCACGTCGTCGTCACCAGCGCGGCGTCGTCAAAAGACAGCACGACCACGAAGACCAGTTCAAAGGTCTCCGTCACGACCAAGGACGGCAACATCGTCGCCGTGTGCGAAGCCGATTCGCCGTCTGTCTTCACCATCAACAAGGACGGCAACGTGACCGTCACCGGCGCGGCGTCGGATTCCAAAGATCACAAGATTTATGTCGTGTCCCCCAAAGGCAAGCACGAACTGAAGACCAGCGGCAAGTCATTCAAAGTCATCATTGAAAAAGATGGCGAGCCGAAGATCGTCGAGCTCAAGCCCGGCGAAGGCGTCGGCCAGACGCTCTCCTCCAAAGGCAGCGGCGGCGCGACGTGGACAGTGAAAGGCGACGACGGCAAAGTCTTTGAACTGAAGGGCCTCTCCAAAGGCGGCGGCACAGGCGTCTGGACCTCGAAAGGCGACGACGTCGAAATTCTTGATCTCAAGAGCTTGCCCAAGGGCACTTTTGAACTGAAGGGCATGCCCAAAGGCGAGTTCGTGGTCAAGGGATTCCCTGAAGGCAAAGCGAAATTCTTCAGCTCCGATGACGACCACCACGTTTTCGTCGCGCCGGACGGCGACTTCGACTGGAAGCAATACGTTCCCGAGGATGCGCGCAAGTGGATCGACAAGGACATGAACATCGAGTTCAAGAAGTCGCCCGATGGCAATGTCTTCTTCTTTGAAGGAGAAGGCGATGCGCCGAAGGTGCGCGGCTTCGCATTCAAGAGTGATGACGGCGACGCCCCTCACGCACGGGCCTTCACGTTCCGCGGCGATAGCGACGCCCCCAAGGCGCGTGCTTTTGCGTTCCGCGGCGACAGCGGTGAGGCCAAGGGTCACTCTTTCGTGTGGAAGAGCGACGATGACCAGGAGCACGATCTTGCATTCGCCCCGTCCGATGATCGCCCGCGTCTCGGCGTGATGCTTGAAGAAGGCGAGAACACGCTGACGGTTAGCGGCGTGATGGACGGTCTGCCCGCTAAGGGCGCCGGCGTCAAGGAAGGCGACACGATTTTCGCGATCAATGGCGCCAAGCCCGCGACGATGGATCGTCTGCGCAAGGCCCTCGGCGCTTCGGAAATCACACTCTCCGTCGATCGCGACGGCGACACCAAGAAGATCACCGTGAAGCTCGGCGGTGGTGACGATGGCGACGCCCGCAAGTGGGTCGCCCGCACGGCGCCGAGAGGCGATGTGCAGAAGCGCGAGTCGGTCATTCTGCGTGAGCGGGCGCCGCGACCCGACGGCCCGAACTGGACGGCCCGCGTCGCGCCGAAGGCCAAAGCAAGTGGCAACTGCGAGTGCTGCGCGTGCTGCAAGGACGGCAATGTCGAAGAGCGCGTCATCATCCGTGGCGGCCCGATCGGCGCGGATGGCCCCGCAGCGCTGCACGAGAAGCTTGGAAAGATGCGCACAGAATTGCACCTGAAGCGTGAGCATCTCGACAAGATGCACAACGAACTGCGCGGCAAGCTGCACGAACTTCCCAACAAAGAAAAGATCGTCATCGAACTCAAGAAAAATCTTGACGACGCCCGCGAAGCGATGGATGAACTCGACTTCGATATCGACTTTGATTTCGAATTCGACGCCGAATCCATGCAAGACATGAAGAAAGCGCTGCACGAAGCGCTTTCCAATGTCGAAATCGACATCGACCGCGAAGAGATTCAGCGCGGCATCGAGCAGGCGATGAAGGAAATGAAAGAAGCGGGCCGTCAGGGCAATGTCCTGATCCGCCGCATGCCGGAAGCGGTGCAGCGTCGTCAGCTCGTTGAGAAGGAAATGCGGCAGGTCGAGCGCGACCGCGCCGAGGCTCACCGCTTCGAAATGGAAGCTCAGCGGCGCAACGTTGATCGCCAGCGTGCCGAGTTCGAGGTCCGCCGCGAGCGAGAGCAGCAGCGAGCCCGCGAAAATGCGTCACAGGGCCGCAACCAGGCCTCAGAAGCACGGTTGAAGGAGTTGGAAGCGCGGCTTGAGCGTATCGAAGCATTGCTCAAGAAGCTTTCCAAGAACGGCTGAAAGGTGAGAGCGCCAATTCCGAATTGAACTCCACGGATCTGATGATCCAATCTCCTCCGAGACGCCGACGCCACCGCATCGGCGTTTCATTTCAGAACTGACCGCGAACCGAACGAGCCCGGCGCTCGAATCATTCAAGACACCACCCATCCGCGACCGCGTTCCGCCAGGCGTAAGCCTCCGGACGCGGTCGTGTTTTTTATGCTTCATGCGTATTTTTGCGCATCCCCGAAGCATTCACGAGACACGAGAGCCGCGCCGTTAGAATCAACGAGACACGTCAGTTCAGGACACGTTCGCACAAGGAATGACGCATGCGCCGACCGATTGTTTTTGCGCCACTTTCACGATGCTGCCTGATTCTCTTCTTGCATGCGTTCGTTGCGCTTTCGGCATGCGCGCAGTCGCCGCGAGCAAGTCTCGTAGTGGACGCGACCGACATCCCGCGCCGATTGCTGAAAGCGCAGATGGAGTTGCCTGTCACCCCAGGTCCTCTCGAACTGAACTACGTCGAATGGACGCCCGGCAACCACAACCCGTCCGGCCCCATCCAAAACGTCGTCGACCTCACCATCACTGACGATCAGGGCCGTCGCCTTTCGTGGACGCGCGATCCCGAAAAAATGACGCGGCTCCTGCTCACCGTGCCTGAGGGCGCCTCGTTCCTGACGGTCAACTTTGCCTACATCACCAATCAGCCTTCCGTCATTTCGCGATCGACGGACAGCTACGGATTCCCAAACTTCGGCGGCATGAACTGGAACACGGTTCTGTTCTACCCCGGCGATGCCGACAAAGACGAGTTCTTCATCGAACCGGAGCTTCGCCTTCCGAATGACTGGAAACAGGCAAGCTCACTCACGATTGCGCGCGAGCGTCCGGGCGTAATTTTTTATGAACCCGTAAGCCTCGCCGAACTCGTGGACGCTCCTGTCATTTTCGGATCCACGCTGCGCACATATCAGCTTGAACCCACACTGACTGACGTCCCCCACTTCATTCATGCCGTCGCGCCGTTCGCCACCTTCACGGACCTCGGCGAAGAGCGGCTCTCCAAACTCAGCGACATGATCGACGAAGCGATCCGCGTCTTCGGTCCTTTCCCGTACAGCCAGTATCACTTCCTGATCATGCTCTCCGACGACATGCCCGGCCTCGGCGTCGAGCACAACGAATCCACTTTCATTGCCTTCCGCGCCGATCGATTGTCCACCGCGGAGAAAGACGGCGACCCGCTCGGAACGCTGCCGCACGAATACATCCACGCCTGGTGCGGCAAGCAGCGCACCCCAGAAGGCCTCCTGGCGCGCAACTACCACACGACGGCTGATGCGCGACTGCTCTGGGTGTATGAAGGGCTGGACAGCTACTACGACGACGTCCTCGCCGTACGCAGCGGCCTCATGACCGATGCGGAGTACATGGACACGATCTCGAGCCGCATCGCGGATTATTCCCACCGCTCCGGCCGCCAGTGGCGCAGCGTCGAGGACACCGCCGTCTCCGTGCGTCATCTTCGATCGCGCAGTGTTCATTGGTACGACCGCGCCCGCGGCACGTCGTACTACTCAGAGGGAGCGCTGTTCTGGATGGAAGCGGACGCGATCATCCGCCTCGGAACGAATGATGAACGATCGCTCGATGATTTCTGCCACACGTTTTTTGACGTGAAAGTGAAACTGCCCGGCTCGCCCGTCACGTACACGCGCGAGGACGTGGTGAACTCGCTGCGCTCGGTGTACGACGGTGAGGACTGGGATGCGCTCATTCGTGCGCGGCTCGAACAACCCGTTGATGACCTCTCATTCGAACCTTTGCTCTCAAAGCTCGGCTACCGTTTGGAATACACCAGTGAGCCAACTCCGGAACAGAAGAAAAGCCAAAACAGCTCCCGCGGCGTCGACCTGCGCTACTCACTCGGCTTCTCCTGCGACCGCGATGGCGTCATCACACGCATCCTTCCCGATTCGCTCGCCGACGCGTACGGCCTCGCGTACGACATGAAGATCATCGGCGTCAACGATTACACCTTCAGCACGTTGCGCCTGCGCGATGCGGTCAGGCACTCCCCCATCACCGGCCACGTCACACTGCTGGTGGCTTTCGGTGACAAGATCGAAACGAAGATGATCCGCTACGACGGCGGGCCGAAGTATCCGCGCCTGGTGGAGATTGATGGGGCGCCGCTGGTGTTGAAGGCGATCATCAAGGGATTTGGCAACTAAACATTTCTTGATTCACTGTCCGACTCTTGATTTCCGCATTCACGCCGTTCATATTGATTCTGCAAGGCCCGTTGACTGACGATTCTTCGGCGGTTGCGAGACGAAGCTTGTGAGGACCTCAATGCCCCATCTTCGAAGATCCATTTTGGCAACTCTCTTTGTCGTGTGGACCGCGAGTAGCTCACTGGGAGATGGCCTCTTGTTCCCGGACCCAACCATTCGGGTAAGTACTCGACCTATTTCATTTGTTGCGGCTGATTTCAATGAAGACGGGCGACGCGACATTGCAATCGCGCATGCCTTGAGTTCTGACCTTCTGATTCTGCTTGCGACGATGCAGCCTGCAACATGGACGCCGGTCACGATTTCAATGCCGGGCGCTTCTACATCGATCGCGACATCCGACTTCAATAATGACGACCGACCGGACCTCGCAGTGACCCTTGGTTCATTGAATCAGTGCATTGTCCTGTTGAATAACGGAAATGCCACTTTCGTGGGAGCTTCGCCCATTGCAACTGGATTGCGGCCAACCAATGTGAAACTGCATGATTTGAATAGCGACGGCTTTGAGGACCTTATCATCGCCAATCGTGACTCGGACTTCGTGGGCGTCTTTTATAGTGACGGCAATGGTGAATTCACCGAACAACGCGGTTTGTCAACGGGTGACGGGCCATCGTCCCTGTGGGTTGGGGATCTGAATAACGATGGAATAGCGGACATTGTCGCCGCCAATCGATTCAGCCATGACCTATCAATTTTTGCCGGCATTCCAGATGGGGCTTTTGGGACGGCAATGACGTTGCCCGTTGGGTTTGATCCAGTCGATGTGCTTGGGGCCGATTTCAATCATGACGGGATCGTCGATCTTGCCACGGCGATTGACGGCAAGAACGAACTGTTCGTACTGCACGGAACGGGTGACTTCGCGTTCGACACCGCTGTTGTGTTCGAATTGAACGGTTCGCCGAGGGCTCTGTGGAGTTCAGACATAAATCAAGATGGGTTCGTCGATCTCGCAGTGACTGTTAGCGCAGTCAACAATCATGTCGCCATATTGCTTGGTGACGAAAATGGCCTCAGTGCTTCACAAACCCCTGCAACATACCGCGTCGGAAGCGCCCCGTTCGGGCTCCTTTTCGACGATCTCGATCAGGACGGCGAATCGGATTTGGCGACCATTAATTACAACACTGATTCATTGACGATCCTTCCACGCATGCCGAACGGTGATTTTGCGACGACCCTGAGTTTCTTCGCCGAGAATAATCCGACATCAATTGCCGTATCAGACTTGGATAGTGATGGGCGCCTCGATCTTGTGACGACTAATTGCCTTGAGAGCTTTGTTTCAGTGCTTCGAAGCGAAAAATCGGAAGGGTTCGCCGACGCGATGGCATGGCCCATTGGAACAGACCCTCCTGGCGCCGGCACAAGTCCGCAAGATCTCGTCAGTGCAGATTTCAACAGCGATGGCAATTTCGACATCGCGGCCGTGAATGAAATCGATAAAAGCGTGGGAGTCATCTTTGGCGACGGCGCAGGAAACTTCACTCCTCCGGTTGAGGTTCCCATTGGTGGAAATGGCCGTGAGTTGGCGGCTGGCGACATCGATCATGACGGTGATACTGATTTGATCGCTACAACTTTTTCCACCATTTACCTGCTTCGCAACGATGGCGCCGGATCATTTCAGGTCTTGACTGAGCAATTCCCTGCAACGGATGGCGCTATTCTCGGCGTTACTTTTTTCGACACAAATCAGGATGGGATCGACGACATTGTCACTCTCATATCCTCCACTCAAGGCTCAGCTGGCTATGTGAATGTCATGCTTGGGGACGGTAGCGGCCAGTTCACAAATGTTCCTCCTATCGAAGTCAAAGATGCGCCAGTATCGCTGATGACCGGTGATCTAAACCATGATGGAGTCGTCGACTTGGTGTTGCTGCATTGCGTTCCTGAGGGAATTGGTGTCGCTCTTGGAAATGGCAAAGGTGGATTTAGTACGGTTGCACTTCATCAGCAAACGGGGATTTGCGCCAGCGGGTGTTCCGTTCCACAACTCGCTGTCGCCGACTTAAATGGTGATGGCAACAATGACATCGCCGTGGCAAGTCTTGCGAATGACTCAGTCATGGTTTTTTATGGCGAAGGGACCGGGTTGTTTGTTGAGACGACCGAATTCAACGTCGGTGTCTGGCCGCAAGCCGTCGCCGCGGCCGACTTCGACGCTGACGGTGATGTCGATCTCGTCGTGACAAACTTCCAGAGCAGCACCGTGACATTCCTTCCCAGTCTATTGATGGACGAGAAATTACAACCGGATCTGAATGGTGACGGCTGCGTCAATGGCGCCGATCTCTCCACGCTCCTCGCGACGTGGGGGCAAACTGGGCCAGCAGATCTCAATGGCGACGGGGTTATCAACGGCGCCGATCTCGCGGTGCTTCTGGCGTCGTGGAGTCCCGACTGCTGAACCGCCTCGCGCGTTGACTTGGACTTGAGCCGCCCCCGCCGCGCCCTCTTCCCGCCGCTCTATAGTGTCGATAAAGACGCGAGAACTGCATAGAGAGGCGAATCCCATGACCAGCAACGGCAACCCCTTCGGCGCCAAATCCTCCCTCACCACCTCCAAAGGCGCGTACACGTGGTACGACCTGAACGCCCTGGAGCGCGAGGGCGTCGGGCACGTCAACCGCCTGCCCTATTCCATCAAGGTGCTGCTGGAGGCCATGCTCCGCAACATCGACGGCTTCATCGTCACCAACGACGACGTCGCCGGCCTCGCAGGCTGGAACGCCAAGAGCCCGACCCAGACCGAACTGCCCTTCATGCCCGGGCGTGTCGTCCTTCAGGACTTCACCGGCGTGCCCGCCATGGTGGACCTCGCCGCGATGCGCAGCGCCATGACCCGCATGGGCGGCGACCCGTCGATGGTCAACCCGCTCATCAAGTGCGACCTCGTCATCGACCACTCCGTGCAGGTAGACGCCTTCGCCAGCGGAACCGCGCTGACCGTGAACTCCGAGAAAGAATTCGAGCGCAACATCGAACGTTACGAGTTCCTGAAGTGGGGCCAGAAATCCTTTGACAACTTCTCCTGCGTACCCCCGGCGACGGGCATCGTGCACCAGGTGAACCTTGAATACCTCGCGGACGTGGTGCTGACGGGCAAGAACGCCGCGGGAGAGCGCGTTGCGTTCCCCGACTCACTCGTCGGCACGGATTCGCACACGACGATGATCAACGGCCTCGGCGTCGTCGGCTGGGGCGTGGGCGGCATCGAAGCCGAAGCGTGCATGCTCGGCCAGCCGATTTACATGCTCACGCCGGAAGTCGTCGGCTTCAAACTCACCGGCAAGCTGCCTGAGGGCGCCACCGCGACGGACCTTGTCCTCACCGTCACGCAAATGCTTCGCACGCACGGCGTCGTCGGCAAGTTTGTCGAGTTCTTCGGCGAAGGCGTCGCGACGATGAGCGTGCCCGACCGCGCCACCATCGCCAACATGGCGCCGGAATACGGCGCGACGATGGGTTTCTTTCCTGTTGACACCAAAACCCTCGACTACCTGCGGCTCACCGCCCGCAACGACGCCACCATCGAACTCGTCGAGAAATACAACAAAGCCAACGGCCTCTTCTGGACGCCCGGCTCGCCCGATCCGATCTTCACCGACGTGCTCGAACTGGACATGGGCACGGTGCTGCCGTCGCTGGCCGGCCCCAAGCGCCCGCAGGACCGCGTGCTGCTCTCCACCATGCACGCCAACTGGAACAAGGACCTCGTCGACACCTTCGGAAAGAAGGGGTGCGGCGAAGTCATGCGCATTGACACATGGGCCGGCGAAGGCGGGCAGGCGGATGAGTCGCCCGTGAATACGCCGCAGGACGGTGAAAACTGCGAGCACGCGATCGTTGAGATGAACGATCGGAAATTCAGCCTGCATCACGGCGACGTCGTGATCGCGGCTATCACAAGCTGCACGAACACGTCCAACCCCGATGTGATGATCGCGGCGGGCCTCGTCGCCAAGAAAGCGCACGCGCTGGGCCTCACCGCCAAGCCGTGGGTGAAAACATCACTGGCGCCGGGCTCCAAGGTCGTGACGGACTACTACGAGAAGGCGGACCTCACGCAGCACCTCGAAGCGCTCGGTTTCCACACCGTTGGATACGGCTGCACGACGTGCATCGGCAACTCCGGCCCGCTGCCCGACCCGATCGTCAAAGCGATCAAAGAGAAAGACCTCGTCGCGGCGAGCGTGCTCTCCGGCAATCGCAACTTCGAAGGTCGCATCAGCCCGCACGTGCGCGCCAATTACCTCGCCAGCCCGCCGCTGGTCGTTGCGTACGCCATTGCTGGCACGGTGAATATTGATCTCATCAACGATCCAATCGCCATGTCGAAGGACGGCAAGGAAGTCTTCCTGAAAGACATCTGGCCGTCACACGAAGAAGTGCAGACTGTGCGCAACGGTTGCATTTCGCCGGATCAGTTCCGCAAACAGTACGGACAGGTGTACGACGGCAACCCGACGTGGAATGACATCCCCGTCTCCGGCGGCGCCGCGTACGACTGGAATGAGGAATCGACGTACATCCAGGAGCCGCCGTTCTTCATTGACATGACGGAAGAGCCGCCCGGTGTGCCGAGCATCACCGACGCGCGCTGCCTCGTGTCCGTCGGCGACTCCGTCACCACGGATCACATTTCGCCCGCCGGCGCGATCGCCGCCGACAGCCCCGCCGGGAAGTTCCTTCAGGAACAAGGCGTCCCCGTCTCGCAGTTCAATTCCTACGGCTCCCGCCGCGGCAATGACCGTGTGATGACGCGCGGCACATTCGCCAACGTGCGCGTGCGCAACCAGCTCGCGCCCGGCACCGAAGGCGGCTGGACGACGGACTTCCTCGACGGCAAGGTCAAAGCGATCTACGAAGCGTCGATGCACTATCAGGAAGAGGGCGTGCCGCTGATCGTGCTGGCGGGCATTGATTACGGCATGGGTTCGAGCCGCGACTGGGCCGCAAAGGGCACGTATCTGCTTGGCGTGAAAACAGTCATTGCGCAGTCGTACGAACGCATTCACCGATCCAACCTGATCGGCATGGGCGTGCTGCCGTTGCAATTCAAGGCCGGCGAGAGCCGCGAGTCGCTGGGGCTTGATGGAACGGAGACGTTCGACTTCGACATCCCTGAGCCCCTGTCAGCGCGATGCGACGTCGGCGTGACCGCGAAGCACCCGAAGAGCGGGAAAACCACGGAGTTCACCGTGACGTGCCGCATCGATACGCCGGTCGAGGTGGACTACTACCGCAACGGCGGCATCCTGCACATGGTGCTTCGCCGGATGATGAATGAGAGTGCGCAGCCGGCGTGAGTTGAACGCGAATTGGTCCGACGCCGTTTGCCCCGAAGGGGCGCGGGATTATTGCCACGAGTGAAGCGAAGCGCAACTCGTGGGGCGCTGTCGGTAAAGCAATGCGTCCCAATGCGCCGCAGGAAATTCCTGCAGAACTGTTCTTTTCCTTCGCCTCTTCCGGGCATTGCTGAGAACGTCTGTCCGCATTCTGCGGCATGTGGCAATAAAGCGATTTCAAACTCATCCGCATTGCTGAAATGACTCGGCGCCCTTGCCGCATAAGATGTGTACATGACGGCCCAGCGGAGCCAAACATTCTGGTGTGCGATTGCGCTTGTCACGATGGCATTCGCCGTGATTTCCTGCGGCAGCGCCGCCCCTCCCGAAAAATCGCCGCAACAGGCCGCCGCCGAGCAGCTCGATAAGGCCCTTGCGGACGCCGAATCCATCGCCACCGGCGTGCGCCGCTGGCTGATGCGCAACGCATCCGATGCGGCGGACGTAATCGATGATTGGAGCCTCCGCGCCCAGCGCGCATTCGAGGACGCCGCCCGCGAATTGCACGACGGCGCCGCGACCACCGCCGACGGCCGCACCGGCCTGCGCCTCTACACCCCCTCTCCCCCGGGGAGAGGGTGGCCGAGCGAAGCGAGGTCGGGTGAGGGGGTTGAGCGCCCAACGCACGATGAAACGAACGCCAATACGACTCCCCATTGGTCGATCATCACCGACGAAACCGAGCTTCCCGAGCGCATCGTTCTCCTCATCCACGGCCTCGACGAACCCGGGGACATCTGGGACAACCTCGCGCCGGCGCTCGCGCATGCGAATCACACCGTCGTGCGCTTCGACTATCCGAATGACCAACGCATCGCGACGAGCGCCGACCTGCTGGCGGTGGCGCTCGCACGACTGAAGTCACAAGGCGCACTCCAGATCGACATTGTTGCCCACTCCATGGGCGGCTTGCTCTCACGCGATGTGCTCACGCGCGACGCGCACTACGCAGGCGACGCCGACCAACCCGACGACGCAGCCCTGCCTGACATCGACCATCTGATCCTCGTCGGCACACCCAACTACGGCTCGCCGTTCGCGCGCCTGCGCGTCGTGGCTGAGATTCGTGAACAACTCATGCGCTGGTTTGATGACGGGCGCCCTGAGAATGAAAGCGCCCTCGCATTCCTCGCAGACGGAACTGGTGAAGCGGGAGAAGACCTCGCCGTCAATTCCGCGTTCCTGACTGAACTCAACGAACGCCCTTTGCCCGAACACGTCGCCATCACCTGCATCGTCGGCCAAATGGCGCCGGACGATGCGAATCAGCTCGACGATATATTCGAGACGCCGTTGGCCAAACGCATGCTCGGAAAAAACGCCGAAGCATTCGCCAAGGACTTGCGCGCCCTCTCCAGCGAACTCGGCGATGGTGTCGTCCCGGTCTCTTCAGCGCGGCTCAAGGGCGTCGAAGACATTATCACCGTGCACGCGAACCATCGAACAATGCTTCTCACCCTCGATGCAGAGCAATTGCTCACGCCGATCACCGGCGAAGAACCGGCGGCGCCACCAGCGATTGCAATCATTCTTGAGCGACTTGATTCACCAAAGTAGAACCGCGAGCCGGCTCATCCCCGAGCCGGTCGACGCCTACGTGAAATCAAGCCTCATCCGGGCCGGGGACGGCCCCGCTCGCCCGTTTTGGGCCACTCGCATCTGGCTCGCCGCGCCGCTATCCTGCTCCCCCTTTTCCGATTCCAGTTTCCGGAGAGCTCAGCAATGGCGTCCACAGGCGTTGTCACCCAGGTCATCGGTTCCACGTTCGACGCGCAGTTCGCGGAGGATTCCCTCCCGAACATCTACAACGCGCTCACGATCAACACCGAATCCAAAGCGGGCCCCTTCAACCTCGTCGGTGAGGTTCAACAGCACCTCGGCGGCGGACGCGTCCGTGCGGTCGCCCTCGGCTCCACTGACGGCCTGACCCGCGGCGCCGCCTGCAATGACCTCGGCGGCCCCGTGACCGTCCCGGTCGGCGAAGGCGTCCTCGGCCGCGTGTTCAATCTCCTCGGCGAGCCGATCGACAAGCTCGGCCCCGTGAACACGGAAAAGCGCCTGCCCATTCACCGCAAACCACCCGAGTTCGAAGACCTCAACGCCCAGACCGAAATCCTTCCGACGGGCATCAAAGTTGTTGACCTCCTGTGCCCGTTCGTTCGCGGCGGCAAGATCGGCCTGTTCGGCGGGGCCGGCGTCGGCAAGACCGTCATCATTCAGGAAATGATCGCCCGCGTCGCCCGCGAATTCGGCGGCTACTCCGTGTTCGCCGGTGTCGGCGAACGCACCCGCGAGGGCAATGACCTCTGGGGCGAAATGCGTGAGGCCGAGTTCACCGACGACACCGGCAAGACGCAGCGCGTGCTCGACAAGGTCGCCATGGTCTTCGGTCAGATGAACGAGCCGCCGGGCGCCCGCCTTCGCGTTGCGCTCTCGGCCCTGACCATGGCCGAGGACTTCCGCGATTCCTCCGGTAAAGAAACACTGATTTTCGTGGACAACGTCTTCCGCTTCACGCAGGCGGGTTCGGAAGTGTCCGCGCTCTTGGGCCGCATGCCGTCGGCCGTGGGTTACCAGCCGACCCTCTCGACCGAAATGGGCGACATGCAGGAGCGCATCACCTCCACCAGTCGCGGCGCCATTACCTCCGTGCAGGCCGTGTACGTCCCCGCGGACGATCTGACTGACCCGGCCCCCGCGACGACTTTTGCCCACCTTGACGCCTTCGTCGTGCTCTCACGCAGCATCGCCGAGAAGGGCATTTATCCCGCGGTCGATCCGCTGTCCTCGACGTCGCGAATCCTCGATCCGGGCGTCATCGGCGAGCGTCACTACGCCGTCAGCCGCAAGGTGCAGGTCATCTTGCAGCGTTACAAGGATTTGCAGGACATCATCGCGATTCTCGGCGTGGACGAGCTGTCCGAAGAGGACAAGCTCATCGTGAGCCGCGCCCGCAAGATCGAACGCTTCCTTTCGCAGCCCTTCTTCGTCGCCGAGCAGTTCACGGGATTTGCCGGCATCTACACCCCGCTGGAGGAGACGATCGACTCGTTCGAGCGACTCTGCGATGGTGAAGGGGACGACCTGCCCGAAAGCGCATTCATGTACGTCGGCAACCTCGACGACGCCCGCGCCAAGGCGGAGCGCATGAAGGCCGAGTAAGCAGTTCGCAGGATTTGTCAGAGGAAGAAGAGAATGCATGCCCGCCTCGATGCGGGCATGTTTTTTTGCGCTTGTTAGGTCGCAATCGTTTGCAGATCCCGGGCGCCGTGGTACGGACGCCAAAGGCGTCAGTGCCACGATTGAGCGCCCGGAGTCCGGCGTTCATGTCGAAGCCCCCGCTTCCTCCCCCTCCCGCCCCGCGGGAGGGGCCAGGGGAGGGCTACTGATCTACCCTCTCCTCCGCGCCTCTTCACGCTGTTCACGTTCGAGCCTTAAAGAGAAGGTAGAAGGAGTAGCCCCCTCCTCAATCCTCCCCCGCAAGGCGAGGGAGGAGACGCGCGAAGCCGCAGCGCGACTCGTGGAAAGCTTTCCGCAACAAGGTGGCGCCCCGCAGGGTCGCAGGAGTGCTCTCTCGAGATCCTCCGTCACCCCTCCGGGGTTCTCAAAATCAGAACGGACCTCTCCCACGAGTTGCGCTGCGCTTCACTCGTGGCAACATTCCATAGCCCCTTTGGGGCTCATTTTGGCGCGAGGCCTACTCGAGGCAGAACGAAGCCCAAACCCGCCCCACAGGTATCGTTTTGCACATGACGAACACACTGCAAAGATCAACGGTCACATTGCTGTTCGCTTGCGCCGCTCTCCTGCCCGGCTGCGCTTCCCACAACAACCGCGCCATGACTGACCAATCAACTCAACCCCTCGGTCGTTTCGAACCACTCCTCGGAAACTTCACCGGCGAACTCATCCCCTTCGACGATCAATCAAACCGCGCCACCCCCATCCCCATCGCCTGGCGCTGCGAACCGAGCCACTGGAACAATCTGCTCTGCATCGAATTCCGCATCATCAGCGCCCAGCCCGGCGCCCCGCTTCGAGGCTGGACCGGCCTCTTCGATGTGAATGACCGCGACAACACCTGCCGCACAACGTGGGTTTCCACCAGCGCGCTCGGCGCCGATGGCCCAACATTCGGCACGCGCGAGATCTTCGCCGAGCGCGGCGGATTCGACCCCTCCGGCCGACTCGTCCTGCAAGCCACGCAACAAGACGAAGACGGCGACCCAATCCCCTACCGTTCCACATACACCTTCACCGAACGCGGCATGCAAGTGCAGGACGAAGTTCAGCGCGACGGCCAATGGAAGCCGACCGTCCTCTTCGACCTTCGCCGCACGAACTGAATGCATCCCGCCACGTCACATGGAATGAGAATTGAGAGGAGTTTGATAATGAACACACGACACATGCGCACAACAACAATGCTCGCCGCCGGCGCCGCCCTCGCACTCACCGCAGCGCTCATGATCCCCAGCGCCACAGCGCAAACGGGCGGAGCATGGGAATACGCCGAACTTTCATTCACCGGCTTCGACGCCATCATCAACACAGGCGAGAAAGCGTGGCTCATCGAAGGCCCGGACAACGCTGATCCGATCGCGCTGCAAAACAATCGCCAGCGATCAACGCCGCCGTCGCTTCAGGCGCTGCACCTGAACACACTCGGTAGAAGCGGCTGGGAAGTCGTTCCGGCCAGCGGCGGTGGTGGGTCATCGTTCCTGCTGCGCCGGCCGCGATAAGACACCTCCCCCTCCCGCCCCGCGGGAGGGGCCAGGGGAGGGCTACAAAACTACTCCCCCCCTCCAACTCTCAATCACACTGTTCACGTACGAGACTCGAAGAAGATGGAGTCGGAATAGCCCCCTCCTCATTCCTCCCCCGCAAGGCGGGGGAGGAGGCCAAGTCCCTCTCCCTTGGGAGAGGATGGCCGAGCACAACGAGGTCAGGTGAGGGCTCCCCACCTACTCCTTCTTCACACCTCGTCGCGCAAATCACATGAAAACAAGGAAGAATTGAAGAGCCACGCTTCGCTTCGCCGGTTGTAAAGCGATGCGGCACAACTCATCAAACATCTTCAAACGGACCACGCCCGACGAGAGCGTACACCGTGCGCACTCCGAGCAAGTGCAAATCGCCTTCGGTCGCAAGGCCAACTTTGGGGATGGATTGGTGGTCATTCGAGCACTTCATTCGATCGGGCCTTCGGTTTCAGTCGCCAGCGCGACCAATCCAGTCGCTGCCCGCACTCGGGACAATGCATCAATCGGAACGAGCCACGAAGCTCAAACAAGCAAGTTGGGCATAACGGACCTCCACGACCTCGTCCTTCGACCCATCTCACAAACGTTCGGTTCAATTGCCATACAAATACGATCGCCATGAGCGCAAACACAAGTACGGCAGTGTTGACGAGAATTCCGAGCCAATAAATATGGTGATCAATCTGACCTCCTGCGAGCAGCAGCGCCATCATTTCGTCGCCATTTGAATTTGTACGCCATGGGTCCGCTGCCGTGTACGCCCGATGGATTCGCTCGACTAGAATCGCATTCACATCGGTCGGCAATGGACCGGAAGGCCCATGGATATTGACATAGTGAATAAGCTCATATCGATGCGGCGCTAAGAACAGAAGCTGGTGACTGTTCACCGAGTGGCCCGCCATAAAATGCAAGAGCAGTCCGCGTCGGTGCGCCGCATTCCAACCGTCGGGGTACGAAACGATACGAATGCCCGCGAGAGTCTCCGCCTCGGAAATATGACCGGACTCTGTGTATACGACAACTTCAAATTTCAGTGCGTTTTCGACCGTCGTCAACGGTATGGAGTTGACGTCCGTATTTTCGTCAATCGGTTGAATCAGTGCGTTTCCACCGAACGAAGTGAGACGTCCTGGCGGCCAGGGCCGAGCTGAGAGCATCGCAAAAACTGCGAGAGCGGTGGCAAGAGCCGCAAACAGACTCGCGCCGCCCCAAATGAATGCGACAAGAAGCATCGGCCGACGAATTGGGCTGCGCGGCTTTTCTAGCTTCCGTCCAATCATGAGTAAGACTCAGCGGCTATTGCGTTCGCACGCCCAATTGAGCGTCTGCCCACACTCCGGACAAGGCTCAGAATCTTCATGCCTATCCAGCGAGAACCCACATCGCGGGCAACTATGTTGGTCAGCGCCCTGCCAGCGCGTCAGGCCAACACTCAAGCTGAAGAACCGAAAGAGAAAAACGAAAAAACCGCTCGTCAGCAACAGAATTACAGCATTGTGCGCCACACCAATCCAGAGAAATCCGCCGTGAGAACGGAAGACCGACGCTCCCAAAGTGATGCGATTGGCTGCACGTTGAGTTTGATCTTGAAACACTTTGGAGTACCACGGGCGCGGGCCTACAGGCGGATTTGAATTGAACCAACCTCCCCTCTGCATGTTGGATTGACCCATTCGCACGCGAATCTGTTCGTTCGTTTCAGCATTTGAATTTGCTTCAATCCAGATCGGTGGAATCCACGCGCTGGGCTTGACCGAATAACTCACCCATTCCATTCCTTCTTCGGCTTCCGCAGGCGCATCTTCACCATCACGGATTATTCGTTTGAGTCCACTTTCGGGAGAGGTCACAATAAATACCGAGTTGTTCAATACCGCCATTGGCGCGACCGTAGGGCGCATATAAACCGCAGCGGCAAGCAACAGGAGGACGATCGACAGTCCAATCGCCGAACGAAACATCGACCGATGTCGGCGCTGAAGCGAAACTGGCCTGCGGCGTCGATCTTCTTTCCAGTTCAGGCTCGTCCCGCATTCAGAGCAGTTTGGCAATGGCTGCGATGCGCCAAGCTGATAGGCGCAATGCGGACACAGGCAAGCGCCGCGCCGAATCGCGCGATATCGACGCCCGCGTCGAATAAACATGATCCCGGTCAAGAGGGCGCCGATGGCGCATAACAGCATCAATCCATTCAGCGCAACGCCCGACCACAAGACGCCAGTATGCGTCGTGCCAAACGGAACTGTTTCAGCGACCGCCCACAATCGTTGTGTTGTTGACTTGGGAATAGACTTTTGACTTGAAACCACAAATTGAAACTGCATCGACCCCGAGACGTTGAGTCGAAAATTCTGATTCTGCGCATTCGGGTCCGGCAATGTCACCCACTTGAAGCTGTATGTCGCCGACTCAACCATCGGCGCCAAACGCCAGATGCGCTCCCGCTTATAGTCCCACCTTTCGAAACCCTTGCGCCCTTCAACCACGATCCCCGGCTCAAGCGGCGCCTTCCCAGTTGGTGTTGCCTGAAACTTCGCTTCGCGCGTCACGGAACTCAAATCAATCCGCAACGGCTGCGCGATCAGCGCCCACGCCGGCACGGCCATCAGCGCCAGCGTCAACACCCCCAGCACGATCACTGAGACTCGCAATCGCCGCGAACTCGGTCGGAGAGCCATTCAACCCAGCCTATCCCGAATCCTCGCCTGTCGGAACACCTTTGGCCGGTCACATTCGCCGCCATTTCTCTCTATCCTCCCCCCATGGCGATCATCATCAATGCGGACACCAAGGTCATCTGCCAGGGCATCACCGGCTCGTTCGGGGCGCTGCACACGCAGGGATGCCTTTACTACGGCTCCAAGATCGTCGGGGGCGTGACCCCCGGCAAAGGCGGGCTGTCGGACGAGAACGACCTGCCGATCTTCAACACCGTCGAAGACGCCGCCCAGACCACTGGCGCTGACGCCACCATGATCTTCGTCCCGCCCCCCTTCGCGGCGGACGCGGTGCTCGAAGCGCTTGATGCGGAAGTCCGCGTGATCTGTTGCATCACCGAAGGCGTGCCGGTGGCGGACATGGTCCGCACGCGGGCCGTAATCGATGAGCGCAATCACGGGCGCTCGCTCGATGAGCAATTCGTCCTCATCGGCCCCAACTGCCCCGGCGTCATCACACCCGGCCCCAAGACCGGCAGTGGTGAATCACGCCGCGACCCGTACACGAACAAGGGCTGCAAGATCGGCATCATGCCCGGCTACATCAATAAGCACATCTCCGAAGCCAAGACCGGCAAGGCCGTCGGCATCGTGTCGCGCTCCGGCACACTCACCTATGAAGCCGTGTGGCAAACGTCGAATGTCGGCTTCGGTCAATCGACCTGCGTCGGCATCGGTGGCGACCCGGTCCGCGGCGTCGGATTCATCGAATGTCTCGAACGCTTCCAGGCGGACCCCGACACGCACGGCGTGATGATGATCGGCGAGATCGGCGGCACGGACGAAGAAGCCGCAGCGGAGTGGGCCAAGTCCAACATGACCAAGCCAGTCGCGGCGTTCATCGCCGGGCGCACCGCGCCCCCCGGACGACGCATGGGCCACGCCGGCGCGATCATCTCCGGCGGGCAGGGTGACGCCGCCAGCAAGATCGCCGCGCTCAAGAAGTGCGGCTTCGAAATCGCCGAGACCCCCGCCGACATGGGCGCCGCCATGGGCCGCGCCATGGGCGTGCTGTAACCAGAGCCCCAAGCGCAAGCGAGGGGTCACAGTCGCCCAGTTTTGATCCGGCATGCAAAACTCGCCAAAAAACCCTTACGATCAGCAAGCATGCAACAAACAATGGCGAACGAGCACACGTCCCTCGGTGACGCATCAATGCAATCAAATCCGCATGATCATTGGCGTCGCAGCATCGCCTCCGTCTTCCTCCGTTTTCCTCCGCGTTCAATCTTGACTCTGTTGTTCGCCGCATTCCTTGCCGGCTGCGGCTCATCCAAAGGCATCGAAGTCCTGAACAAGCCCTTCGAAGCGATGCCCGCGCGCCTCGGCGTGATCAACAATCAATGGGAAGTGATCTTCGCCGCGCCGACCGGCGGCTGGCAGGCGCGCTACGACACAGACGAGCCGATGTTCGACGGGCGCGAGGTCTACATCACGCTCACCGAACCGGACCCTGACGCCTTCGTCACGCAAGCCATCACAGAACTGCACGTGCTGACGCCGATCGCCGTGGAAACGACCATCAACGTGTATGCCCGCGTCGTTCCATTCGTCATCAAGGATGGTAAGAAGCCGACGCTCTTCCACAGCGGCACGAAAGAGCCGAACCCGCCGTACACCTTCGCGGCGGCCGAATACGCACGCCCGCATCCGGAATGACGATCCAATTCAGGCGCGGTCCAGCAGCGACATCGTCACGACATACATCCCCGCCGCGGCGCCAAGCCCGATGACGTTGCTGAGCGCTATGTACGCGATCGCTTTCGGCCATTCACCGGCGCTGGCGAGCCGATACGTTTCATACGCAAAACTTGAGAACGTCGTAAAGCCGCCAAGCAAGCCGACAATGATCGCCAACTGAATCTCCGGCTTCACCTTCTCATGCACCGCGAACCACGCCATCGCGGCGCCGATCACCGCGCACCCAATCACATTCGCCGCGAGCGTGCCGTACGGAAACGCCTTCGCGTCCTGCTTCTGCATCGCGATGGTGATGAGATAGCGCAAGCATGCGCCAATGCCGCCACCGAAGAAGATGAAGAGAAGTTTTGCTGCCATGTGCGTCTACACTCAATCAGGAGCAGTAGCTTCAGATCTACCACCGCTAATGAATGCTGACACCAAACTAACAAGTGCTGCGCCACCTATTACAGCGCCGCCGATTTGACCAGCAGTTCCTTCACTCAAAATGCTTGTCAGTGCTCCAAATATGATTGCAATGACGCATATAGCTGCTCCCAAGAATTGACCTCGTCGTCGTTCAAGGCGACTTGAGCGGGCATCTTCAATCTCCGCCTCAGCAACGCTTTTCTCCAACGATTGTCGATGTGCAGCCTGTTGTTCGGCCATCCGTATGATTCGTTCTGCCGCTCCAGGGATGACGCGCTCGTACTCTTCCAACACTATTGGCGGCGGTAACGGGCCGCGAAATGCGGAAGCTTTGAATGTCTGCTCTGACACTATCTCGCGAATCCCATCACCGGATTCGCCTACCGGCTCATTCGTCATCCTGCTCTTCCTTAATACCTGAGTCCGTAAAAAGTAACGGCTGACAATCCTTCGACAGGATATCGTTTAACAAATTTTCATATCGAAGGGGCTCGCCCAAGTCCGACGAGTGCTCGTCCCAATACTGATTGATAGCGGCGCGAATATCACGGCCAACCTGTTGCCAATCACCCTCAAAAGCGGCCTCATCCGACGCCGAGAGAATTGACTTGATTTCTTTCGTAGCCTGCTGAGGTTCATCCAGCAGAAACACCCGAAGGGACTGCAATCCCGCAATCCACAACCGAAGAACACTTCGCTGAGAATCATTGCGATCATGCTCAAAACGATTTTCGAATCGGCTTGATTGGAGTTCGAGTACGTTCATGCTCACTTTTGATTATAGCAGCGCGATTAATCCTGTCCTCAGCCGCCTCACTCCACCGTCACACTCTTCGCCAGATTCCGCGGCTTGTCCACGTCGTGGCCGCGCAGGACCGCCGCGTGGTACGCCAGCAGTTGCAGCGGGATAACCGTCAGCATCGGGCTGAGACATTCGGGGCAATCGGGGACGTAGAACACGTCTTCCGCGTGGTTGCGGATTTCCTTGTCGCCTTCGGTGGCCACGGCGATGACGCGTCCGCCGCGCGTGCGCACTTCCTGAATGTTGCTGAGGACTTTGTCGTACTGGGCGCCGCGCGTCGCGATGAAGACGACGGGCATGCCGTCGTTGATCAGCGCGATCGGGCCGTGCTTCATCTCTGCCGCGGGCATGCCCTCGGCGTGGATGTACGAAATTTCCTTCAGCTTCAAAGCGCCTTCCAGCGCGACGGGGTAGTTGTACCCGCGACCAAGGAACAGCCAGTTCTCGCGATCGATGTAACGGCTCGTCACTTCGCGAATGTGATCGCTTTCGTTCAGAACGGTTTGCACCTGCTCAGGGATGCGCTCCATTGCGGCGATGAGTTTGGCACTGTCGTGAGCGCTCATGAAGCGGCGCCGCGCGATGAACATTGCGAGCATCGTCAAGACCGCGACCTGACCCGTAAACGCCTTCGTGCTCGCAACGCCAATCTCAGGCCCCACGCGCAGGTACACACCCGCGTCCGTATCACGCGCAATCGACGAACCCACCACATTCACCACACCCAGCGTCAAGGCCCCGCGATCGCGCGCCTCGTGCAGCGCCGCAAGCGTGTCCGCCGTTTCGCCTGACTGGCTCACGACCGTCATCACCGTGCCGTCTTCAATGATCGGATTGCGATAGCGGAACTCACTGGCGTACTCGACTTCCGCCGGCGCCTTCGCAAGATCCTCAATCAGATACTCACCAATCATCGCGGCGTGCAAAGCCGTGCCCTGAGCCGCGAGAATAAAACGTCGCGATTTCACCAGATCACGGGCAAACTCGCCCACACCGCCCAGCACCACGCGCCCTTCGCGCTGATCCAGACGACCACGCAACGTGGTGCGCAATGACTTGGGCTGCTCAAAGATTTCCTTGAGCATGAAGTGCTCGTACCCACCAAGTTCGATCTGCTCGAGCTCAAGCTCCAGCTCCTGCACGCGCGGCGTCACGGGCGTGTTGTCAATCGTCGTCGTGTGGAAGCCTTCACGCGAGATCGAACACACGTGGTAATCATCCAGCGTAAACGCGCGGCTCGTGTGCGCGATGATCGCCGAAGCGTCCGACGCGACGATGTACTCGCTCGGCCCCACGCCAACCATTAGCGGCGAACCCTTGCGAGCCACCACCAAACGGTCCGGCTCCTTTTCGCAGATCACGGCGATGGCGTACGCGCCCGTCACTTCGCGCAGCGCGCCCTGCACGGCGGCTTCGAGATCCCCGTCGTACAACTCGCTGATCAGCATCGCGAGGACTTCGGTGTCGGTTTCGGTGACAAAGTTGTGGCCGCGCTCTTCGAGCCAGGTGCGCAGCGAGGCATAGTTTTCGATGATGCCGTTGTGGATCAGCGCGATGCCGTGCCGGTCATCGACGTGCGGGTGCGCGTTCGGCTCCGTCACGGCGCCGTGCGTGGCCCAGCGAGTGTGAGCGATGCCGAGGCTGCCGCGAAAGCCCGGCGTGGATTCCAGCTTCTCCTCGAGGACGGAGACGCGTCCCACCGCCTTGACGACGTGGACGCCTCCGTTAATCGCGGCCATGCCGGCGGAGTCGTACCCCCGGTACTCCAGCCGCTTGAGCCCCTCCATCAGGATGGGGGCGGCCTGGCGATTCCCGATGTATGCAACGATCCCGCACATGGGCAGAGCCTCCGGTTCGGCAAACGATCCGATCTCGACTCCAAGCGAGACCGGCAACAGACACTACGCCGCCGAGTCAGAACAGGATCGGTCAAACAGGCCGGGACCGCCAGCAAGAGGGCAAAGTGAGCGTCCAATAACTATGCCCATTCGCCGGGTGGCATGGTACGGCCCAAAGGGCAGTGCCATGTTGTAGGCCTCGACTCACCGGGAGTGAAAATCGAGCCGTCTCGTCCCCGAGACGGTTGACGCCGAAACCACGGTGGACGTCAACCGGGCCCGGGACGGCCCGGCTCGCTCATCCTTATCCCAGCGGATCAGGCCTAAACAGCTTCGTGTTCTGCAGCGCCCACTGCCGTTCCGTGAAGTTGCCGCCGAGGTCGAAGCTGCGCTCCTCGTCCGGGCGCGTCGCCGCCAGCGTGATCGTCGTCTTCGCGTCGAGGTCATCCACCATCGACACAAACACGGCCTCCGGCGTCGCAGGAACTTTCGCCGCGCCGTACTCGGGAATGCCGTGGTGCGACAAAATAATGTGCTGCAGCACCGTGATCGTGTGCGGCGGGAAGCGCACGCCCTCCGCGCTCATTGTCTGCGCCGCCTTGTCGTGCAGCATGATCGCGCCTTCGACGATGTGACCGATCAGTTCGCCACGATCGGAATACGCAAACGTGCGGTCGTAAATCAACTCGCGCGTCTTGCCGAGGTCGTGCAGGAACAGACCCATCAGCACCAGATCGCGATTCAACTTCGGATACAGCGGAAGCACCGCATCGGCCACTTTCATCAGCGTCATCGTGTGCTCAAGCAAACCGCCGAGATACGCATGATGCATCATCTTCGCGGCGGGCGCGAGCTTGAACTGATCCATCAGCATCTCATCCGCCAGATACGTGCGCGCCAGCGCCAACATCGCCGGATGCTTCATGGATTCCAGCAGCCCCTTCACCTCCGCAAACATCTCATCAACGTTGCGGCTCGTGGACGGCAGCAGATCGCGCAGCTCGGCCGTGCTCGGCTCCATCGGCTCGATCGTGTCGAGGATGAGTTGCAGTTCGCCCTGATACGGCTGCGTCTGGCCTTCGCAGTAGACGAAGCCTTCGGTCGGCAGGCGCCGGAAGAGTTCATCCGTGATGGACCACTTCCGCGCCGGCAGAGTGCCGGTCTTGTCGCCGAGCAGGCACTTGAGGTACGGGTCGCCGTTGCGTGTGACGCCGCGCTGGGCGTTGCCGATCGCGAAGGAGCCGCCGAAGCGTTCCGACGGACCCAGATCCTTGACAAAGCGGCGAGAAGACGTGGCGTTGCCAACTGGCGACATGAAGGCTCCTTTCGAGGCTCCCCGCGATCATCGCGGAAAGTGGGGGTCAGTCTAGCCCGACGACGCGGCAAGTCTCGCCAAGCCGCGTCGGTCGCCTAGGATTCCTTCGCGTGGCCAAAGAAACCGAGACAGTTCGCGTCAATTTCGGCAAGCCGATCCCGATCTTTCCGCTCGGGGTGGTGACGCTGCTGCCGCATGCGGTGCTGCCGCTACACGTGTTTGAGCCGCGCTACAGGCAGATGGTCGAGCACGTGCTGGACGGCAACGGCCAGATCGCGATGGCCGTGATCGATCAAAAAGCCACCGCCGAGGCCCCGGACGCCCCGCCCGTCCTGAAGCCCGCGGTCTGTGTGGGGCAGATCGTCCAGCACGAACGCCTCATCGACGGCCGCTACAACCTGCTGGTGCAAGGCATCTGCCGCGCGAGAATCCACCGCGAGGAACGCCCCGACAGCGGTCGCCTCTACCGCCAGGGCGTGTTGCGTCCCATCGAAGTCTTCGACGCCGATGCGGAAGAGCTCGACGCCATCCGCGAGCGCCTGCACTTCCTGCTCACCGAATCCCCGCTGCGCAACCTCGCTGCGGCGGAGAACGTCGCCTCCTGCCTCTCCCGTCCGGAAGCGCCGACCGCCGCGATTCTTGAGCTGGTCGGTGTGTCGCTGATTACCAATGAAGATGTGCGATACCGACTGCTCGAAGAGGGCGACCCGCTGGCGCGCGCGAATCTGATTGAAGATGATCTGCTTGATTTGCGATCGCTGCTGTGCCGCGCCGAGAAGCAGCTCGACCCCGCCGCGCCGAAGGGTGTGCACTGGAACTGATCACCTCCTTCTCCCCTTGGGAGAAGGTGGCAACGCGCCAGCGTTGACGGATGAGGGCCGCATGAACACCACAGGCAATGAAGGAAGTCTCGGCCCTCACCCGACCTCGCTGCGCTCGGCCACCCTCTCCCAAAGGGAGAGGGAACCATGCCAACTTCTCTTGTTATTGATGTCGATGATGAGATGATAAAGACGCAACAAGGCCCCCGCCCGTTTCTCATCATCTCATCATCTCATCTCCAATGCGGCCCACATTGTCCGGATCACCAATGAATTGGATGCACCGACTCATCTGGCTCGTGACGCCGAACGAGGAATACAGCATCCGGCGTCCGATGATTGCGCTCATGGTGTTGAATTGGACGCTCGCGTTTTTCGCGGCGACGATGATCACCTCAACCTCGCCGCGGAATCAGAACATCGTCATCCCGATCGCGCTGCTCTCGCCGTTCGTTTCGATTGGCACGGCGTTGGTGATTCCTGATGGAGTCGGTCTCTTCCCTGGGCACATGCGGATCATCAATCGCATCGATCGGGACGTGTTGAAGTTTGCGCTCATGGGCGCCGTACTGCTTCAGGCGCTGCTGCTTGCCACTGCCTACGTGATCATGGCGCTTTTTCCCTAGACGCTCTCTTCAGTTCGCATTTGTGATGATGAGAAAATGTTGGCAACCCCTTGCCAATATTATCTCATCAGCACGCCTCCAAAGAAGATGCTTGGCGATGGTATGAAACGCTTCCCGTTTCACGAACAACCAAGGACACACGACCAGTAAGCCCCGCTGGGGTGACTTCGATCGATCATTCAATCTGCCTAGCGCAGGCGAATTCTGCGCAGGCCCCTCCCTATCCCCCTCTCTCATACAGCGGGACTCGCCAGGCACTTCGGACATCGTTTGACGATCGCATTCTCCTACGCGGCGCCACGCCTTCAAGATCAAACCCACGCATTGCCCAACGAAAGTCGCAAATTCTCTTTGCACTCGCAAACGTTGTGCGCATGAATGCGGCATCCAGCAAAGGACGTCTCGACACTCACTCGACTATGTTGTGCGCTGGGCCGCCCGTTCTCAATGGGAGAGAAGATTTCACCATGCTCTTGATGAGATCAGATGAGATGAGATGATGAGAAACGGTGGCGCCCCCACGCTCATTTCTCATCATCTCATCTCATCACCTGCCCGCGCACAATCGTGACTCATTTGCTACGCGAGCGAACCACGCCACCCCCGGCTCGGTGATCTTCCGCGTTCGAATCCTCCCCTCGCCCGCACAACCCGCACAATTCGCCGAAACCTCGCTGTCGGCGCTGATGTCACCTCCCGTTCCGACCGACACAGACACGTGAGGGGCATGTCGCCCGCTCGCGGCGTGCATTGCGCCGATCTCTGATCCCATGACGCCGCCGAATCCCGGAGGACCACCCATGCCTGCCAAGAAGACCAACAAGCGCACCACCACCAAGAAGAAGTCCACACGCACATCCGCCAAGCGCAAGAGCACAACCCGCAAGGCCAGCTCACGCAAGGGCGCCTCGCGCAAGACGACCAAGAAGTCCACGACCAAGACCACACAGACCGGCTTCGCCAGCCTGACCGGCCCCTTCAAGGGTCAGATCTCGACGCCGGGCCTCTTGCACATCGCCCCGGGCGCGAACTTTGACGCGACCATCAACGCTGGCGCCGTGCAGCTCGATGGCTCATTCAAGGGCAAGCTCACCGCCAAGGGTGATGTTCTGATCACCAAGGGCTCGAAGGTCAATGGCGAATTCAGCGCCAACTGCATCCTTATTGAAGAGGGCGCGAACTTCAACGGCCGCTGCAAGGTGAACGGCAAGACCCGCCGCGCCGCGTAAGCGAACGCACGCCAATCTCCTCAAAATCCACGAAAACAACACACCGCCCGTCGGCCTCATGCCGCCGCCCGCCCATGATTGCGGGCCGCAGCCTCTGGACGACGGGCGGCTGTTGTTTTTGAGCCGCATCCGGTTCCCTACGTACCAAAATTGGATGCAGTCCAGCGCCCCGTATACGCTGGCGGAATGTACAAAACCAATACCCAATTCGGCCTTCGTCTTGCGGTTGTCTTCATCGCAAGTTTCGCACTCACACTCGGCGGCTGCGCCCACTCGCGCCATCACCGCAATCACACACAATCCGGCGCCGAAGCGCTGAAATCCTGGGCGCCGGGACCGGTGCGCGATTCGATCATCACCTTCGTCGAAGACGTCACCCGCTGCGGCTCATCCACCTACGTCGCGCCCGCCGAGCGCATCGCCGTGTTCGACAACGATGGCACACTCTGGGCGGAACAGCCGATGTACTTCCAGCTTGCGTTCGCGCTGGATCGTGTGCATGAGATGGCGCCGCAACATCCTGAGTGGAAGACCACTGAACCGTTCAAGTCCGTCCTTGACGGCGACGTCAAGAAAGCGCTCGCCGGCGGCGACAAGGCCGTTGCACAAATCATCGGCGCCACGCACGCGGGCATGACGTCAGCGCAGTTTTTTGAAATCGCCAGCGAATGGATCAAGACCGCCCATCACCCGACCACCGGTCGCCTGTATACACAGATGGTGTACCAGCCGATGCTCGAACTGCTCGCGTACCTGCGCGCCAATGAGTTTGACATCTACATCGTTTCCGGCGGCGGCGTGGAATTCATGCGCACGTTTGCGAACACCGTGTATGAGGTCCCGCCGCAGAAAACGATCGGCTCAACCATCAAGACCGAATGGGCCATGACCGGCGACGGCCCGGAGATTCGCCGCCTCCCCGCCGTGGATTACATCGACGATAAAACGGGCAAGCCACTGGCGATCAATCGCATCATCGGCCTTCGCCCAATCTTTGCGTTCGGCAACTCCGACGGCGATCTGGAAATGCTGCAATGGACCACCGCCGGTGAGGGTCCGCGCTTCGGCGGCATCGTGCATCACACCGATGCGGTCCGCGAATGGGCGTATGACCGAGATTCGTCCATCGGCAAACTCGATGTCGCGCTCAACAAAGCCCCCAACGAGGGCTGGATCGTGATGGACATGAAGAACGACTGGCTGACGATCTTTCCCTGGAAGGGAAAGACACACAGATAACTCAAACCGAGAGGGAGATGATGAATCGAAAACTGACCTCACCATCAACGCGCGTGCTGATCGCCGCGGCGCTCGTCGCGAGCCTTGCGCCGACCATGGCGCTCGCCCAGCGCAACCGTTCGCAGCGCAACAACAACGCGCTCTCGAAGCCAAACATCTTGGTCATCTGGGGCGATGACATCGGCACGACCAACATCAGCGCCAACTCAAACGGCATGATGGGCTATCGCACGCCGAACATTGACCGCATCGCCGCCGAAGGCATGCGCTTCACGGACTACTACGGCGAACAGTCCTGCACGGCCGGGCGCTCGTCATTCATCATGGGGCAGAGCGTCTTCCGCACCGGCCTTTCCAAAGTCGGTTTGCCAGGCGCGGCCGAAGGCATGCAGATCGAAGACCCGACCATCGCAGGCATGCTGAAAGATCAGGGCTACGCCACCGGACAGTTCGGCAAGAACCACCTCGGCGACCGCGATGAACATCTGCCGACGAACCACGGCTTCGACGTGTTCTTCGGCAATCTCTATCACCTGAACGCTGAAGAGGAGCCGGAGAACGAAGACTACCCCGGCGATGTGGTGCTCCCCAGCGGCAAGACCTTCCGCGAACAGTTCGGCCCGCGCGGCGTGATCCGCTCCTACGCCACCGCCGATGGCCAGGACATCGAAGACACCGGTCCGCTCACCAAAAAGCGCATGGAAACGGTGGACGATGAAACATCCGACGCCGCGATTGCGTGGATTCGCGAACAAACCGAAGCGGGCAAGCCTTGGTTCTGCTGGTGGAACGGCACACGCATGCACTTCCGTACGCACGTCAAAGAAGAACTGCGCGGCATCTCCGGTCAGGATGAATACTCCGACGGCATGGTCGAGCACGACATGCACATCGGGAAATTTCTCGAGTTACTCGACGAACTCGGCATCGCCGACAACACCATTGTTTTCTATTCCACGGACAACGGCCCGCACATGAACACATGGCCCGACGGCGGCATGACGCCCTTCCGCGGCGAAAAGAACACCAACTGGGAAGGCGCCTGGCGCGTGCCCGCGTTCGTCCGCTGGCCCGGCCAGATCGAAGCCGGTTCCTATACCAATGAAATCATTCACCACATGGATTGGCTGCCGACGTTCGTCGCCATCGCCGGCAAGGACGACATTAAGGAAGACCTCCTCGACGGGTATCACTCGGAATCGCTCGATCGTGATTACAGAGTGCACCTCGATGGATACAACATCCTGCCGCTCTTGATCGGTGAAACGGATGAGTCGCCTCGGAAAGAGATTTTCTACTTTTCAGACGATGGTGATCTGACGTCGCTGCGCTACGGCGACTGGAAGATCGTATTCCTTGAGCAACGTGTCGAAGGCACGCTCAAAATCTGGGCGGAGCCATTCACCGAACTGCGTGTTCCGCTCATCTTCAACCTGCGCCGCGATCCGTTTGAGCGTTCCCAGAAGACCTCAAACACCTACTACGACTGGGCAATCGACCGGGTGTATTTGCTTGTGCCCGCACAGGTGTATGTGCGTCAATTCATGGAGACGTTCCGCGAATATCCGCCGCGTCAGGAAGCCGCGAGCTTCAGCCTCGACAAGGTGATGGAGACGCTGGAAACCGGCGGCGGCAGCAAGTAATTCGAACTCAGAAAAACAACCGCGGCTTGGTCACACGATCTTTCGTGCATGCCGAGCCGCGGTTGTGCTTTTGGTGAACGCTTCGCTCAAACGCGCCGCGTCATTTCGTCCAGGCGCCGAGCACAATCGCCAGATCAAGCGCGTCTGTTGCGCCGTCGCCGTTGACGTCACCGCACTCACTGCCAACGCACGCGAGCACGCGGCTGAAATCAATGCGATCCACGAGGCCGTCGCCGTTCAAATCGCCCGCAATCGCCGCGGCCGGCGTCTCTTCAAATGGTTGCGCCGGGCCGATGAGCGGCGCGACCACCGGCGCCGCGACACCGATGAAGAGCACGACGCCATCGCCGCCGGGATTGGTCTGCACGGCGTCGATCAACCAGTTGTTGGTGGCCCAGACGTTTCCGGAAAGGTCGATCCCGAGTCCCGTTGTGCGCTGGAGTCCATCACTCGGATATCCCGCAGCGGGGCCGATCGGGTCGCCAGGGCTCGTGCCGGGCGGACACTTGGCAGGATCGGAGCCGCACAAACGACCGACGCGCTGACCAAAGAAATTGCCGACCCAGATGTGACCATCGCCATCGACGGCGATGCCCCACGGAACAACAATCCCCGGATTCTGATGGACACCGATCACCGTGCCATCCGGCGCGAACTGCGTCACCGACGCATTCACGAGATCCGGCTCAAGATCGCCGTAGTCCTGCGTGTCGCCAGCCGTGGCGCAGGGAACGTGAATGATCGCCGAATTGGAAACCCAGATGTTTCCCATTTGATCAACGACGATGCCCATTGGCTGATGGATGCCGGTGCCTTCGCCGCCAAACGGACCGAGCAGGCGCGATCCGTCGGCGCCGGAAAGTTTGAAGATGGTTTCGTTGAAGTTGTCGCTGACCCATGCATCGCCGGCGTCATCCACCCAGATGGCGAAGGGCTTGGCGTCTGGATCAATTGTGTGAATCCAGCCAAGTTCAGGCTCATCACCGGGAACGCTGGAGAGATACTGCGTGACCGTGCCATTGCAGGTGTTGGCAATCCAGATATTGCCGGATTGATCAGAAACAATCGCCTGAGGCGAACTGATGCCGCCGAGGGTGTAACCCTGAATCGGTGAGTATGGAGTACCGTCGCTTGAGAACCGTGAAACGCTGTTGGCCGGCGGCCGTTCGTCCTCCGGACAGGAATTGCCAAAGAATCCGAAGTTGGCGATCCACAGCGTCCCCCAGGTGTCGAGCGTGACACCAAACCCGGCGCCATCGACTCCGCCACCGGAGTACGGCGCATTCGGAAGGTCACGCCCGTCGGGTGTCAACGCAATGACGTGCTTGCTGCCGCACGAAACGAGCGAATGATCGCGACGAAATCTGTAATTGTTTGGGAAATACGCATTGCCCTCCGCGTCGAAGACGACATTGCCCGGACCGTCAAACTCGATGAAATTGCCGACGTATTTGATCGTCAGCAGCCACGCTTCCGGTGACTCTTCAAGCGTCGGCAGATTGATCGGGTTCCCGAGCGAAAACATCCACAGCGGCTCAACGTTGTGCCCCGGATTGTGCGCGATGTTCACCATCGCCTGAAGCGTGTCCGTCGGCTCATCAACACCAAAGGGTGGCGTCGTTAGGTCAAACAGCAGCTCGTACAGGGTCGGCGATGCGATCGCAGACGCAAGCATGTTGGACATCGAGTTGTACGT
Organism: Smithsoniella earleae; assembly: GCA_032356285.1. Classification (NCBI taxonomy): domain Eukaryota; kingdom Viridiplantae; phylum Chlorophyta; class Ulvophyceae; genus Smithsoniella; species Smithsoniella earleae. The sequence goes on along the minus strand of JAULKQ010069767.1, from coordinate 245,273 downwards.
CGCCAGCGACAGCGTCTTCGGACCATTCGGCGGCACGACCATCATGCGCGCGGCTAGCCCCGTCTCAAGATTCACAAAGTTACGAAAGATGCGCGACGCATTGCGCACGCCAATCCGGTTCCCGCCGATCTGGTCACCATCAATGAATTGCGCCATGGTGAACGCCGTCGCCACCGTCGAAAGTTCATTGATGATGGCGTGCTCGGGGAAGTCGTCGACGCCGAGCAGGGCCGCGAGCCGCAAGTTGCGGTTCACGCCGTCGGCGATCAGATACAGCACGACGTTGTCGCCTTCCGGCGGGTCGTAGGTGATCCTGAAGTTGCCGTCGAGGCCGGCGGTGGCGGAGCCAAGCTCCACCGCGCCCAAGCCCACGGCGTCGCCGGCGGCGTAAAGCGTGACCGTCGCTTCGGGGATCGGGCCGTCGTCGCCCCGCACCTGGCCGGACTGCGTCGCCCCGACCGCCGCGCCCGCGGTGGAAAGGAGAGCAATTGAAACGACCAACCACACCATCGCCGTCGTCGCGCGACTCGTAAACATGCCGAGGCTCCTTGTTCATGGTCGCCGCCAAGCCCAGGCGCATAGCACACTGCAAAAAAACACCCGACGTGCGACTTTTCAAGCCATCCTAATGGCACGCGGCGGGCGAATCCCCCTCTCATTGTGAAAATTGGCGGGGCAAGAGCAGTGTTTTTCAGTGTGCTCATCCGCGCGTCAACAGAGCCGCGACCAGCGCCCGGAATCCGGATTTCGCAGGGCCGTGAACTGACCAATCCCGCAAACCGAGCCGCCGCATTGCTCCCGGCGGCGCCTTTGTCGAAGACGCCCCTGCCTGTGTATACTCCGCCCCGCATTTGAATGAGGGCGGGCGGATCGACGTGCATCCCCCTCACTCCACGGAGTGAAACACCCTTCGCCGCCACCTTAGCTCAGTTGGTAGAGCGGAGCTTTCGTAAATCAACGGAGCACTACCCTAAGACGCACAAATCATTGTTCCCATCGCGCCAAGGCTGATTTTGCGATGGGGCCGGGTCGATCAATTAACCCATGTAGTGCTCAATCGACCGGTTTTGTAGTGCAAGACTTTTTTTCGGGAGTGCGGCGATGTGGAGCAGAAGCGCCGTCTTTCATGCTGTTGCCGCCCGCGTTGCTGAGTCTTCGCGGGTCGTCGTCCTCGTTGAAAGCTGAACCCGAAATATTGCCTACGCACAACGCGAAAGATCGCCCGCTGAGTTTTGTACGTAAAAATACATACTTGTCAATCGAATACGCCTATTGCTGTACAGAATTCCAGGACGCATGAAACGCTCTGCGTTGCACTTTGATGGGCGACGTTGGTACTGTTCGGATTCAGACTCTCTGTGTCGCGCGTGATGTACGACACCAAGAATGGAGATTCATGATGCAGATTCTTCCGGTGGATCCGCTACTCACGAACAGTGGAGCAATTGCGTCACTCGCGAGGGTGATGAGTGAATCCGAAGCCGTTCCAATTCCTCTAACAAAATCCGACGCTCCGTACTCAAACTTCAAAATTTCTTCGGAGCAGATTTCTTTTTCAATCGCGTCTAAACTGGGCGTCGGGTCAATTTTCACTGGCAGTTTCGATGCAAGTCGCAGAGCCTTCTACTACGACGCAGTCGCTTATACGGACAAACTCAGGGAAGATCGTGACTCGGACCACAACATCCAAATGACTCGTTGGGGCATCGGCCTACGAATTAATCTGGTCGCCTACGACATAAAGAGCGATCTTGCGGTTAACTTCGGCGCTGTCGCTGCTGCGGTGCAGCTGGGAGCAGCCAAGGCGAAATACGAAGTCATTGGACTAGGGCTCGGTCTGGAAGGTTTTCAACTCGTGTTGGGCAACCTTCCATCGATGGCAGACTTCGATTTTGCTGCATTCATGAAGCTTGAGAACGAAGTCGTCAAGCAATTGGCGAAATTCATCAAGGAACGACAGTCGGCCTTGGTCCCCGTTCCGATTGCAGTTGGGCTTCGGCGGCCTCCGGATCTCTTGGCCGATGGCCAGTCGATTCTTTTCGCCATGTATTCGATAAAGCAGCGGCGGACCTTGACTGACGTTCTTTCCTACGCGGGCCCACGATTCGACGAGTCCATCGTGCGCGATGTGTATCGGATTATCGTCGGCGACTCGCCGGACGACGGCAAGCCATCTCGAGAGGACGTTAGCGAGGCTGAACGGTGGATCCAGCTTCAATAGAAATAGCCTTCAGAAATGGCAGTCGGAAATCGTAGTCCAGACACCAGGCGTGCACGTATTGATCCAGATGGTTGAGGCACAACTTTGCTGATCATGAAAAGCAAGGCCAGTGTGCTTAGCCTTGGGAAATTTACCGATGCCGAACGACAACCAAGACGAATCCGCCAGAAATGACAATTCAGAGGCGTTCGCAGACTCAAAGCGACATGACTCGCAGCCGTCCAAACAACCGCGCGTGTTTAATTGGCTTGCCGCGACGATAGGAGCGCTTGTCGCTATTGCCGGCCTGGTTGCCGAGTTCCCGTCATGGCAAACTGCAGTATTGACGTTTATTGGAGTCGTTGCCGCAGCGACTGTCATTGCGCTGCTTGCTCTTTTTCTAGAGCGCCTACGGTACAGTCGGGTTTTCGTCGTTGTTGTACAAGTTTTCTTCGGCGTCGTAACTGCCGCGGTGCTCTACTGCATAGTCGGAATCACTCCAGCGGTATTGAAGGGCCTTAACTTCGCATTAATGCCGGATCCGATTAAGACTGATGTTGGAGTCGATTTCATCCTACATGATGATCCACATTGGGAACTCACGAGGCGCAATGATTCGACGCCAATTGTGCTACGGGCCCTGACGTCACTTGATTTCCGATCGCAGACTATCCAACTTCCCACACTCATCGTGCAGGTCACGAACCGGTCAAGACTTCCAGTAGCACTTGGCAATCTAAAACTCCGCTTTGACGCTGTTACAACGCCTCTCGAAATAGTTGTTGAGTTGAATTCAACGGCCGATGCGTCAGATGTCGCAAATGAATTGCGTACTCTTCGCGATTTCAGTGAGTCGTCAATCAGTATCGAGGGGATGAACGTGGTCGTGCAAGTCGCCGCGCCTGACACTGAATCTGAAGAGCTCAAATCTCGAATTAGCAAATTGCTGTCCGATCGCGCGGTGTCTATTTACATCGATGCTGTCGGGTGGCTGCATGGTGAATGGCAGGCCTCAGACACGGCGCACCTGAAACTTGAGCCAGCGAAGCGTTCATACGACGTGCCGATGATGGAGACCGTCGAGCCAGGGGCATCAGTCGCCTATGACCTTCTGCTTGTAGCGCGAGGGCCATTTCGCGGAACAGGCGCAATCTCAGTCTCCGCTGATGGTGAAGTTGTGTACGAATCGCCAATCGAAATCGACCTCATGGGCCCGGTGTCTACTTCGCGATGATGACCCCTTCGCTACCCGCCCGCGGAAAAAACGCTCCTTCGGGGGGGTCGTCGGCAATGATGAGGCAGTCTTTTGACACGCGCTTCAAGATGCCAGCGAGGTGGTGTGATTCAAATTTTGTATAGACATTCGACTGGATGACTCCGGCGCCCGAATGGCGAAGCCACAATAAGCCGTAAACCAAATCGTCAATGCCCCCAAGCGCGCCCTGTTCATCCACTACATCAGCGACTACGAGCCGCAATTGCCCATTCTGCAATAAGAGCAATTCGATTGCGCCCAAGGTCGTTCCGCCATGAAGGTCAGCCTCTACATTGCCGCGTGTAGCCATGGAATGTAGAACACGACCGTTCGGCCAATCCGGACCAACAGCAATGCCCGAACCCAGAATTCCAATGATTGGCGATTGTTCAGACGCGCTCTCGGCACAGCCACCGCAGTTCTTAATCCGCTCTTGCAATTCAGCGCTGGAGAGGGCGTCGAGGGCACGCGGTTGCACGCTATAAACGCCAACGAGGCGCCCGCGCAGAATCTTGATCGAAGAATCGATGACGTTGGCCGTCGTGTCACCTTCTGGCAATTCATTGACAAACGGATGTTCCACAAGAAGCGCATTGCGAATCCATCCAAGTCGCTCCGGCTTAAGCGCATTGGCTGTGAGAACCTGCGCCATCAGCCGATGCCCATCGGCGATGCTTCCGACCGTCTCTGAGATGCATAGACGCCAAAGCATGAGAATCGGAAGCAACTGATACTCGTCATATCCATCTCTCAATGCAATTCCAATTGCTTCTGTCGCTCCCTTCGCATCTCCTTGAATTGCTGCGATCTGCGCGAGTCCCGTCTGAGAGAGCGGCTCGAGAGTTCCGAGCCCTTTGTCCCCGACATCTAGCGCAGTGCTCTGCGCCTCCATAAACACATCCTTTGCGTCCTCAAGTCGACCTTGCGCAAGCAGTGCAAAACCGAGATGGGCTTGAGCCCGCTCTCGTCTTCTCGCCGACAGCGGCGCCCACGCGTCCGCAGACTCACGCAGCAAAGATTCGGCTTCTTCAAATCTTCCAAGATGATGTAGAGCAAGACCAAAGGACTCCAAGACCCACGGCCTGAAATTTGGAGGCGATCCCATCATTGGATCATTGAGCGCGTCTCCCGTCGCGAGAACTAACTTGTCCAGCAAATCGGCGCGTCCAGAAGTTCGCCACAGCTCAATGAGAGCCGTCGCTGCGCCGAGCATTTTTTGACGCACTTCATCCGACTCATGCTTCAGAGCATCCGCGAAACCGTCACCATCGTCGAGTACGCTTTGCCAGGCGATGAACTCTCGTGCATATTCTCTTCGTGTACTGATTTCGTAAGGAAGCAGCGCTTCTTGAAGAAGGCGATCTGGGAGTTGAGCGCGCTGAAGCAACTCGTCAGGCTTGAGATGAACAACAGGCGCCGAATCAAATCCTTTGAGAAGGCTTCTAAACTGTTGAATCGCTTCTTGTGCTGCTGGATTGTCGCCGTTGAAGTGACGACAAATGTAGAGATTACGGAGAATTGTACTGTTTGTGGGATCTACGGAATAAAGCTCCGCCGTAATTCTCGCAGCGGCTGCGAAGCTCTCGCGATAAAACTGCTCGTATGCAAGCCGCTCCAAGTGAAACGCAAACCTCGCGTTCAGTGACGCAGCCTCCAAAGCTGGCGCCTCGGCTTCTTCATACCGCTTCTGATCCAGCAGAAACCTCGCTAGTTCAGCATGAGCCATCGCGGCCGCGTCCGACGACGCGGCGTCTTGAAGAATTGCCTCGCGATAGGCATTCTCAGCTTTGGCTATATCAAGATGCTCAGCGACGTTTCCCAAATTGATCAGATCGATCATGGCGTCGCCCTGTTCCGACTCAATGCGGCGCTCGATTACGAGGAGCGCCTCTTCAAAGCGTTCAAGGCGAAAGAGCGCACCGAATAGCACCTCAGATGCTTCTGCCCGCTCTTCATCCAACTCTAGTGACCGCGAAGCAAATATTAGTGCGGCCTCGAAATACTCCTCGTCGTAAAGCTCTCGCGCGAGAGTCGCAAAGTACTCCGCAAGCGGCATTGGAGTGATGTCGGGGAAGCTCGAAAGTGGACCTTTTTGCGGCATTGCAAGGCCGCCCTTGAGGTTTGCGAGCGATGACGGCTCCAAGCTTTCAGCGTCAATCGGCACAAGAGCCGTGACGCCTTCGGCGATGGCCGGACATGGCTGTACCGCGCCTGCGTCATTTCCCGCAGTCGCGAAGAACGGAATGTCGAGGACAGCTACGAGCGCTGTCGCTGCCTCACAGACCCTCTCGATCGCCTCGGGATCAGCCCCTCCCGCAATACCGCCTGCCATGAATATGTAATCAAGTTCTTTTAGCGTCGCGAGATACCTGAACGCGCGGACAAGCCACCGCACTTTCGTTCTCCCATTCTGATCAAAGACTTTAACGATGATGAGTTGCGCATTTGGCTCAACTAACGCTTGCCGAATGGCTTGAATCGTGCCATGTCCTGTGCTGTCAGTTGGTCCTTCCCCGGTGAAGTCAATTTGATCGGCAATGCGCCCGTGCAGCAGTGGATGATCCGAAAGCGCGCCGGAATCGATGACCGCAATTTGCAGCTTTTTTCCGTGGTCGTCGCCAGAGAGGGCGTAATGCAACGGACTAGGAGGAAATGGCATGAATTCGGCGCCAGCGTACCTCATGGTCCTGTCGCCAATCAACGTCGCAAGTCCCTTGAAATATGGGCCGACAAAGGCACCAGACTCCGGATCCTTGACAAGCTGCAACCATTGTCCCGAGGTATGCATGCCAGGCAGCGACTGATTCGCGTTTGCATCGGATTCGCAAATGGCAACCAATTCATCAAGCCGGGAGAGAGCATTTTTGGGCGTGATCTCCGTCGGCGATCTCGGCAGATCGAGCTGCGCTCGTACGTCGCCAATCGAACACGTTGCCGCGACAAGGACCACCAACAATATGCATTTGGATGACACGCCTTTGGTCTCCCGATCCGCATGACATGCACTCTTGGTTGTAATTCATGCTACGCGTGTTCTCATTATTATGCTCAATCCAGCCTCGCCCTTGAGCCGCCGCCAGCAGCGCTACAGGGAGTGGCGCTGGCCGGTAGATTTGGGCGTGGATTTCGCCCGGCAGTTCACCGGCGAGCAGCGCGACTTTGAGAAAATCCTGTGGATCTGGGAAGCCCGCTCCGGCCGGGCCAATCACTTGTTCGACTGCGCTGGGTCCAAACAGGCCATGGCCGATTGGCTGGGTTTGCGGCCACTCAACAGGGGCCCGGTGCCGCCGGAGGGGCTTCACGAAACGGGCCAGCGGATCAACTAGGCGGGGCCGGAGACGTGAAAAAGGGGTGATTCTTCAGTCCCTTCAGTAGAGATTATTGTCTTGCGGAACCGATGGACGTACCATAGGAGCGCGCGATTCCCCGCGGGAAAACGCGCCGGGTCGAATGAGGAGCCAAACTATGACCGCGTCCGCTCAGCAGAGGCTGCCATCGCTTCGGCTGGATATTGTGATTTATCGTCGTGGGCCTTATTGGGTGGCGCACTGCCTCCAATTCGACCTGGTGACTTCCAGCCCAAATCGCGAAGACGTCGAGGATGACATTGTTCGAATCACTAAAGCGCAGATTCGTTTTGCAGTCGCGAACGGATGTGTGCCCAACATTTTCCGACCGTGCGACCCCGAGCTGAGTACAATGGTGCTCAAGGCGTTGACGATGGATGGGCCAGGGCTGGCCCTTGAGTTTGATCGTCAACGAATCGAAACCGAGGCGAGTTGCGGAACCGGAATGGAATTCAATCTGTTCCGCGAACGGCAGGCCGCCTAAACCTGAGAAAGGCGACCACTCGTCGAGGGGGCCTGCGCGGATGGATGGCTTTGATATTCGAATTCAGCCGATGACCCATGCGGACTTCTGCGTCCGCATGGAACAGTTTGGAGTGATCGCCGGCGAAGGCGAGTTTGGAACACGTATTTATTACAAGACGCGAATGGGCGTCGGTTCTGGTGACCCCTACCCAGTGCGATGTAGAGGTGATAACGACGTGATCTTTCCGCCAACGATCAAGTCGATCCTGGGTTTTTTCTCAGTTTCGATTGAAGAATGGAAATCAGCTGGCGAGGAATCCAGCGAAGAATACGGCGTCGGCTGACCGAGTTTGCCGCGCACGGTTGATCTCCGATTTTGGATTGCATGCCATGATCACACGCGCATCGCTTGGGCCTTTCGGGGTCCCGGCGGCGTCAGAGTGTGGACCTACTCAAGACTCGCGGCAGCAATCGACCCCGGCGGCCAAGCTGACGTCCAGAATTGCAATACTCATAGCGGATTGCGGCCCGGCCCCTCGCGCCGCGGGCCACTCCCCTTCGCCGTCCCCGATTCGCACGGGGGCGGCGAACTTCCCCTTAGCGACCACCGTCTCAATTCCGCTCGAACTGGGCGGTGGCCGCTTTTGAGTCAAAGACATTATGCATGGAGAATGCGCGTAATCTGTCTACTCAATTTGCAATAGTAGTGTTGCTTGTGCGCGGCACGCGCCGAGGACATCCGAAGGTGAGCCGTCCTCGCATACATACGGCGATGACATCAATGACATGCGCGAGAAAGCAATCGTGATTTAGCCAATCCGGCTGTACTTCCCCCGCCCTGCCTTGGCGACGAGTCCTTCGCGGATCAGCTTCGGCAGCACTGAAACCGAAATCGTCGGCTTGCCGGCGCCGGTGTAGCTCGACAGATCATCAAGCGACCACTCACCGCCTTCGGCAAGCGCTTTCAAAACGAGGTCGCCGTGACTGCCTTCGCGCGGTCGGTACTGGCCGTTTGAGGACGCCTTCGATGATTTGCGCACAGAAGAGGACTTCGGCTTCTTTCCGCTTCCACGAACGGCGGCGATCCGCGCCTCTAGTTCAGCCCGCTCCATTTCGAGGGCGGCAAGCTCTTGCTCACGGCGCTTTGCGATCTCTTTCTCGAGTTGCGTCAGCGTGGCGTCCTTCAGGAGCGTCCCGCGACGCGCTGTCGATGCATTAGCCTTTTTCTTCCGCGTTGAACGTTTCTTACCCATATCTGTGCAAATCTCCATATGCATCCACATTGGTGTGCGAAGTGCAAACGTATCAACTTAGAGCTCAATCCGCGAATGAATAAGAACGCGAGCCGCCACTCGCAGCTCATCGTTCTCGACTGTGTCTCTGCGGCGGCGCCCGCCCCTGTTCGATCGCCTGTCTGACTTTGCTCAGCGATGCAGGCACAAAGTGCCGATCCCGCTCAATCTTCAATCCTCCCGGCCCGCGGATGGACTCAAGCTCACTCAGGCTGAAGTAGCCCATCTCGAGTTCATGGCCATCAACCAGACCGAAGAACACATCCTCACCGTCAAATTCAATCGCATACCAGGTCCAGTTGGTCCAGGGCGTGAAGAACTTGGCCTGCACGGTGGGGTCCGTCGTCTCCTCGGTGGCGTACAGCAAGGGAAGGCGGCGGCGCAGCTCAGCCGTCAGAAGGGCGCTCACACGCCCTCCAGTGGAAACCCGCGAACCCGCCGCGCCAGCTCCATCAGATTGGACCGGCCGGCGACATAGCTAAGAATCGTCTGCGCGGCCTGCAAAGCGCGCGTCACGTCTTCCAGTTCATCCTCTTCGAATTCAAGGGACGGGGCGTCGTCATCAACACCGACGGCGATGGCCACCGTGTACCGGCGCACATCCTCGGCCTCACGCACGAGGATCCGCGCCACGGCGTGGCCGAGACGAAAGGTCTCGACCACGCGCGGAGTGTGAGCAACGTTGCTCATCGGCTCTTGGCCTTGGACTTGGCGGCGCCGTTGGATGCCGCCTGCTCGCGATCAATGGCTTGCAGCTCGAAGATGCGCGTGTGCGCCATGTCGAAGGCTTTGGCCGCGGTTGGCAATTCATCGCGATTGAACGATGTGGTCGATTGCCAGTCGCCGTTCGCGTCTTTGTAGCGCTTTTCAAGCGTGGCGCTGTAGCGGATGCGTCCTTCGGAATCGGCGTTGCGCCAGATGGCGGCCTGCACCGATCCAAGGCGGACATGGTCCGCGGGAGGGTTGGAAGTTGAAGTGGTCATCGTTTGGACTCCTTTCGTCGTCGTTGGTTGAACATGGACCCGTTTCGCTGGCGCGCGCAGGACGGGTCAAGCGAGAAGCCGCCCGAGCGCCGCCGGGGCATCGGCTGCACAAGGCGCACGCCGCGGAAGCCGACGGCCGCTTGATCCCGGCCGAGCAGCGACGGCAGGGTCCGGGAATGTTCAACCACGTTTCGACGGTGGAGTCCAGAGTGCGTTGACAATCGACCGACACGGCCACGTCGTGTCATGCGGCTCCGGGCCTTCGTGGATGGCGACTCACCGAGCGATTGCTCGCGTCAGATTATTCAGCAACTGGCCTTCTTCCTGAAATGACAGCTCCGTTTCAACTCGCCACCTTCCATGTGAAACGCCCGCGGAGAAGTGTTTACAGTTCAAGGCCCGGATCGAGCACACGAAATGGGAGATTTCAAACTGATCCGACGAAGACATCAAGCGAATTGTGCGTCAAGGGGGCCGATTAAGATAGAACAGACGGCGCAGACATTGTGATCGGCGACTCCATGCTGATGGCGATACTTCAGCAAATGCCTGTCGCGAGCGAGTCACTCTTGACGATTCGGTTCTTGCGAAGGAACGAATTCAATGGCTGAATCAACACGGAAACAGATCGTGAAGGACGCTTTCGCAAAGCGCCGCGAAGGCCAGACCAATGAGGCGAAACGGCTTGCGAACGCGGCGATCTCCGCTTGCCAGGCGGCTGCCGATCAGCCGACGTTGATTGAAGCGCTCAAATTGGCTGCGGCTCTCGAGCGTGACCAAGGCAATCTCGAAGAAGCCCAGCGGCTTTATGAGGACGTCGTCGCGATCTGCGTCGGCGCCGCTCCGCCAATAGTTCTTGCCCACACGCTTCGTCATCTCGGTGACATCCACTTGGACCGCGGCACAATTGCAATCGCGCTTTCGTGCCAGCGTCACGCCATGGCAATTTATCGAGGACTGAGTGACGAGGTTCCGTCGCTTGAGCTCGCCAATGCGCATCGGTCCTTGGCGCTCAGCCTTGACGCGACGAGCAACCGCGATGCTGCAGCGACACATTGGCTCACCGCCCGCACGCTCTACGCGGCGGCCAACATTCACGCAGGCGTCGCCGAGTGCAACGAACACTTGAGTCCACAGGACGAGAACAGGATGCCTTGATCGTCGCGTTGGCGTCAATGGCCTGGTCATCGCGGCTGTCAGCCCCCTGCAGAGCGCCTTTTCTAGTTTCAGTTGATGTTCATTTCGAGCATTGGCGCTGAAACACCGTTTAGAAAGCCGCAGCGCAGACTCAGCCGCTCGCAGCCTTCATTGCAATCGATTGATAGGTTCTAGCGGCTCGACCGGCCTTCTTTCCGGTGCATCCCCGGCGTCGTTCCGAGCGCCCGCCGGCACATGGCGATGAAAGCGCTTGTGCTTTCGTATCCAGCGCTATTGGCGCCTTCCGCGACCGATGCTCCCTCGGCAAGCCGCTGGATCGCATGCATGAGTCGCGCCTGCTGGCGCCACCTTCCGAACGTCATCCCGAGCTCACTCACAAATAATCGTTGCAACGTCCGCGGGCTTGCGCCGCTACCTTGCGCCAGCTCGGCGAGTGACTTGGCGTTTCCTGGACTTGATCGCACGCGATCCGCAACAAATCGAGTTCGCGCATCACGCGGCATTGGCAACGCAAGCGGCGCCATTTCGGCGCGTCGAATCTCACTCAAGATGAGACCGGCCATTGCGGCTTGATCGGCCGTGAAGGCGTGCAGCGGGCCGATCTCCACCGCGCGCAGGACGAGTTCGCGCAGCAGCGGCGCCACAGACAGCACGTAACACTCTTGCGTCAGTTCGCGCGAAGTCACGGGCTCGATGTACAACGTCCGAAGTCGCACGAGGCCAGCGCAGGCGATGGAGTGTTTTATGCACGGAGGAATCCACACGGCGCGTGACGCCGGCACGAGCCACTCTTCCCGCGCCGCCTTGACGCTCATAGCGCCACTGGTCGCATAGACGAGTTGACCCCACTCGTGGATGTGAGGCTCCACGTGAAACCCAGGCGGCATCGTGATCGCGAGCGTGCGGATCACAATGGCTTGATCTGGCTCGCTGGCACCTTGACCTCTGGCAGATTGACGCAACTGAGGCATTAATTGTCATTTTAGCGATATCACGACACTCAAAAGGCCGTTAGCTTCTCAATTCCCACGAAACGAGGATCTGCAATGCCAAACCATGTCGTTCACTTCGCTATCCATGCCGACGACTGTGATCGGGCTCGCCGCTTTTACTCCGAGGTCTTCGGGTGGACCTTTGAGGCTTGGGGCCCGCCCGGATTCTGGATGATCTCCTCTGGCGAGGGCGGAATCCGCGGCGCGCTGCAATCGCGTGACGAACCGCTCACCGGCTCAGGACTGGGCGCATACGAGTGTTCGATTTCCGTTTTGGATGTGGAATCGACCAAGTCCGCGATTGAGGAAGCTGGCGGCGAGATCGTGATGCAACCCTGGACTATCGAAGGCGTGGGCACGCTGATCAAGTTCCGCGACACCGAGGGCAACCTCGCGGGCGCCATGCAGTACGTGGAAGGAATCAATTCATGAGAACCACTCACGACGTTTCGGCGCTGCATCGCACGACGATAAAGCTCATTTTAATCCTCAGTGTGCTTGCAGTGACGAGCTGCGCACCGACCGCCACTTCATCGATCGATCCGATACGGATCAACGATGAAGTCGCGCAATTCCTCGATTCTTGGAGCGCCGCCATCGCCGCCGGCGATGAGGACGGCATTCGCGATGCCTACGTGGACCATGACCGATTCATGTGGCTTGAGGACGGCGAACTGCGGTACGCCACCGTCGATGCAATTGTTGCGGCTCGCCGTTCCTTTCCCCCTGAGACAGAAATCCAAACACATGTTTCTGATCTGACCACACGGCCGATCACCGCGGACCTCGTCTCCATCACTGCGGCCTTTAACACAGTGCTGAGGTTTCCAAATGCGGATGTGGAGTTCGGCGGCGTCTTCACCGCCATTATTCAACGATCTCATTCCCGGTGGCAATTCCTTGAAGGGCACACTTCAAGTCTTCGAACCGAATCTCCGCGATAGCGCATTGGAGGATGAGGTTGTTTGTTGCGACACAGCGTGCGGGAGGTCGCTGCAGTGTGTTTCCAAGTGAATTTGGCTGGCGCAAGACGCCGAGTAGGTGCAAGTCGCAGTTCAACGGGCGCAAATACCTGTGCCCCACTCGCATCAAAGGCAAATTGAAGCACCAGATTCCAAGTACGCTCGGGCACGCGGATGCAAGGTCTCGATTCGGGCGACATCTCTGGCGCGCATTGCCCACTCAGCAATCGCCGCGAAGGCAAATGTCGTGGCGTCACGATTCCAGCGCATAACGCCAAAAAACAAGCCCTATACCCCTTTCTATTCGTGGTTTCTGCAAAAATAGTGGAATGTTTAGCAACCATATTGACACCCTAGGGTATCAATGTGGCACGTACTCAGACCTCAACCATGCCTCGATGATCGATTCAACGGGAGCGACCTGAATGCCAACACGATCGGTGACGACTGCTGCAGACACAGCTGACCTGCACTTCAAGCTGCTCGCGGTAGCGCTCCTTCTGTTCTCGTTGAAGTACGCGGTGTCAGCTTCAATGCACTTCACGGGTGACGGAGGCGGGCGATCGCTTGATCTTCTCGAGCTTGTGCTCACGCTCGGCGGCGTCGCGATGATTTTGCCAATCTGCTTGTGGAAACTCCGGCAGTTCTGGCGGCTCTCCCCCGGACAGCGGGCCATGTACTTCTCCATGGATAGTTTCGCGGCTGAAGCCATGAGGAAAGGGCGCAGCGCCTCATGGGCCGCGACCTTTGTGACGCTGATTGTTCTTGAGATAGCGAGCCGCAGCTGGACCGAGCTTCCAAGCGAGTTCTTCCTGCAAGTGGCGGTCTCAATCATGCTCGGCGTCTTTGCCGTGACGTACCTCGTCGCCAGCTCGACGGGCAATGACTCCGAGACCAAGGACGCGCCCGATGTCTAGCGCCGAACTCGGGAATCGCATTCGCGTCCACCGAGCTGAGCACCGAATGAGCCAGGCCGAACTCGCCGCTGAAATCGGCGTGTCGCGCAAGACCATCAGCGCCATCGAAGTGGGCCGGTTCGTCCCCTCAACGGTCATCGCGCTCAAGATCGCGCGGCACTTCAACGTCCCGGTCGAAGATGTTTTTTCTCTCAATGGCGCCCCTACGGAGACCACCGATGAATAGTCGCCTTTTCGCTTGCTTTGCACTGCTTTCGAGCCTGACCCTCGCTTTCGCGGCGCCAGCGTCTGACGACGTCGACGGTCGCACATCACACGAGATCTCGTCGCAAACACTTCAAGGCTCGCGGATGATTTCTGTGCAGCTTCCAGCCTCCTACGACGATCAGACGGAGTTCAAGTATCCCGTTCTCTATCTTCTGGACGGCGAGTCCAATCTCGACTATTCGCAAGCGGTGGCGGAGTTCCTTGCGCAGAACGCTGCGATTCCTGAGCTCATTATTGTCGCCGTGCACGCCGGCCCGACGCGCGCCATGGACTACCTGCCGCCACAGCCGGGGTCACCCGGGAACGCAGACGCGTTCCTTGAGTTCATCGCGGATGAACTGCAGCCATTCATCGAAGAGACCTACCGGGCTGCTCCGCTGCGGATACTCTCCGGCCACTCGTACGGCGGCGTCTTCGTGACCTACGCGATGATCGAGCGCCCTGAGTTATTCGTAGGTGTGCTTGCCCAGAGCCCATTTCTCGATGATCGCATCGTAGGGCCGCTTGTCGACCGCGCTCGCCGCGCATTCGAGGCGCCTGCGACCGCCACAACCAGTTATTACGCGTGCCTGGGAGACGAGCCCGCTTTGGCAGGCGGATTCGCCGGGCTTGAGGATGCGCTGGCGAACATGGATTCCAACGGAGTCAGATCATCATTTGATGCATTCACTGAGCAGAGCCATATGACGACGGGGCTCATCGGGCTCCATCACGGTCTGCAATGGATTTTCGCGTCCGAGTGGCCGCTGTCCCAGTCGCAAATCATGAGGTTGCGCGGCGAAGGCGTCGTCCATCACATCAACGGCCTGTCCGAATCCTACGGGTATCCCGTCCTCTACAGCGAAAGCACGCTGCAGCAAGCGATCCAGATTTTTCTTTCCATGCAAGATAGTGAGTCCGCTGTTGCCGTGTCTCAATTCTATGTGTCGCAGCGAACACAATCGCCGATTGCGCGTTATCTGCTCGCCTCATCTCTTGTGAAGATTGGAGACCGCGACTCGGCGCTCAATGCCGCAAGCGACGGAATACGGCTGTTCCAAGATGATCCGCGACCTGAATGGGCCCCACTTCTCCCGGCGCTGACGCAGCTAAAGAAACAGCTGAATGCAGACAACCGTGAGGAATGACTTGCTTGTGGCCATTGATCGTCCTCTCAACATTGTTTACTGGGTGAATGCGGCTGATCGAAGCGCCGAAGGGCGCGTAAGAACGAGCATGACCGCGTTAGGCTGCGCAAAATGACGAATGTGGAGTCCAGAGAGTGTTGACAGACATAACCATCAATATGCGCGACCGCATTGCGCGGAACCTGAGAGTTCAGAAGTTCATTTGGCGGAGTGATTGAATCGAGAGTGGCCGCACTGCACGGATGAGATTGTTGATGTGCGCTTGTCAACGCCACGAAAGCGACCCGCGAGCTTCCACCCGCGAGCCACCGATGTGTTGATCAGTCAAGATCGCTCAGCCGACACGGCGCAAACCGCAGATCGCGAATGACCTGCTCATCGTTCGGACCCCGTAAAGCCAGCACCCGCCGCAGCGAGAATCGGATGAGCCTGCGTCCGAACCAGGTGACGACGCCGTAGCACACATCGTCGCCATTAAACTCGATGATGTGCCAGGTGAACGGCGCCCAGGTCGCCGTCAGTTTGGCCCAGACCAGGGGATCCTCCTGATCCGCAAGCCTGAACGGCGGCACGATGTGTTGCAGTTCGCATTGCAGGCAATGGTCAGTTGATCGCACGGCGCCAGCCCTCCATCGTCAGGCGATGCGCGCATCGCGGTGATTTCCGAGTCCTCCGCTTGATCGACTCCGATTCAATGAGCTCCAATCGTCGCAGGTCGCACAGCCGCGCCCGCACGACATGCCGGTTGAGTCCCGTTCGTGCGCTCAGACCCTCAGCTGTGGCACCAATAGTCCAGCCCGTCGGCTCACCGTCCTCCTCATAGATCGCGCTCAATACGCGCTCTGCGGTGGGCCGCATCTTCAGTCCCTCGACGTAGAGACACTCGCCTTCAATTCGATGTCGCCTTCTCATGACAATCCTCGTTCGCAGTGATGAACGCGACGAACACGCTGTCCGTCGTCTGCAAGAACGAGGCGCCGGGGCGGGCGAAGCGGGTCAAGGTGGAGCGCCCGGCGGGGAAGCCGCGCCAGCGGCGGGGACCTTGCACGCGCGAAGTCCGCCCCGGCACAATGGACGAGACGATGGCCCGTAGAAATAAATTGCAGCGAGCTTTGCAATTCGAGTCTGAGCCACGACGGATTGAGCGCCGCTACGACTGCGCGCTTCGAATGGCTGACCGGCGCATACTCGCCCCACTCTCAACGCTGCCGCTTGTCGGTGATGACAATGGCGGCCTTTGAGGTGAGTGCATTGCCGGGTTTGCGGATTTCGATCGCTTCGATGATCGAACACGCCGTCTTCTGAATCCGGTCCAGCGAGGCGGCGAGCTTCTCCGTGTCGCCGTCATACAGACGTATGTAGTCCGCAGCGGCCGTCCCCGTCTCCAGTCCCGCTGCAGAGCAGACGACGAAGGCGACCGCTTCGGCTTCCAGTTCGCGAATGGTCCGGTCTGGTCGTTCGGACGGCTCCACCTTGTGAAGCATCTCGTGCGCCCATTCGTGAGCGAGAACCGAAAACCGTTCGGCTGACGCAAGACCGTTAAGAAGAACGATCCTGCCGCCAGTGGACATTCCGTAGGCGCCACCAAGATCATCCGAATATTCCAGTGTGACGCCGTCGGCTCGAACCGCGGCTTCAAGGCGCTCAAATTCATCCTTTGCATCACCCTGAACCTGTGCGAACTCCGGCAATGCCTTGCCTTCGGTTTGGCTGATGTCAAAGACGTGAACAATCCGGAACCGCAGCACCGGCGCTGCGTCATCATCCTGTTCCGATTCTTTCTCCTTTGGCTTGGCTTTAAATCGCATGGGAGCGAAGATGAAGATGCCCTTCTCGCCGCGTTTGACGGTGCGGCCCATGGATTTCCAGGTGTGGAATCCGGCGACACGGGTCGCGTCCGGCTTCTGAGCCATGATTAAGAAAATATTGGACACTGAATATGTCCGAAACCTACTCATCGCCGCCAGATAGGACGTGAGTTGTGCGGAGTTCCCCGCTTCCAGTTGTTGAGACAGTTGTTCCAGCGACTCTTTGACGATCCCTTTGGCGAACTCGGCCTTCGTAATCGATGGCTCGGACGTTTGTCCGAGCGTTTGATCCGCCGCCATCAGTCGCGGACCTCGGGTCGATGGTTCATGAATGAACCATGGGTGGTTAAGAACTCAGTCATAGCGGAACTCCTTTCGTGTTGTGGTTGAACGTGGACCCGTCAGGACGCCGCGTCGCAGGCCGAGTCAAGCGAAAGCCGCCCGAGCGCAGCCGGGGGGTCGGCTGCACAAGGCGAAACCGCGGAAGCCGACGGCCGCTTGATCTCGGCCGAGCACGGCAGAAGGGTCCGACACGTTCAAGCACGATTCAGGAATGGAAGTCCAGTGCGCGTTGACGCAAGACCATCAACGATTCGCGTCTCCGCGATCGGGATCGCAATTTGAATGAACGCAAACGAGATGGCCAGCCCATAGCCCCAATGCAATAGGCGTGTTGGTCTCGGATCTAGATCAAGAAAGATCCGGGCATTGCAAGCAGGATTCGTCGTAAAGTCGAGGAGAACGTTCGCGAGCATTGTCAAATGGATGTTGGATACAGCAAGAGTGTGACGATCGCGCAGGCGAGCAAGTTGATCAGCCGTGATCTGATCGGAATGGCTGCTCAGTTACACTGAAGACGAAATCGTCTCCTACCTCGTGAGAGCCGTGACCTGATCGGAATGGCTGC